>QARZ01040056.1:0-82366 GCA_013407115.1 Glycine latifolia | reverse complement strand
ACATCAGCTGAGCAATTAGAAATAATTCAATTTAGTAATCAATTCAAGTATAAGAGGTAGGGATCAAAGGGGAATGTGCTTTAACCGTAATTATTTCTTGTCACTGCATCAAAATCAATTTAAATTTAGTTTGGTGCCTTCCAACTCTTAAAGGTTGAAACTTTAAACTTCCTTTGGAGAAATGATCTCCTCGTCTGATGATTTTTTCAAAGAACAACAAGTGGGAACTAATTTATATGGTAATTCTCTTCAATCCTTACGTTGGATGTGAAGATGTTTAGGTTAAGGAATGGTTACCTAGGAAGCTTTTCTCACTTTAACAATGAAGGAAATGTGGAATAAGAGAGAGAAAGTGTTTTAGCAAAGGCGGTGGAAATTAGATTTCTACTGAAATATATCACTCATGCATATCTTAAATAGCCTGAAAATTAACACGTGTCATAAAATAATATGAGAGTCTTCTTGCGTCAAAATAACCAGCAGGGAATTGACACGTGTCACTTGTGTAAAGTGAATATGTAGAGTCAACACGTGTTATAAAGCTAAGTCCGGTATAAACAACAAATACTGACTATTTTAATTGCTTACAAATACTTATGTAATCGATTGCATAAGAACCCGTCCTTGGTACTATAGTACGTCAATGTTCCCTCTTCCTCTGACCTTATCCGACCTAATCCAACCTTTTCCGACCTCATCTATCCTACTCCGACCTCATCCGACCTAATCTGAGTTCCTACCATGGTACTTCACAAGTCCAAGGTTCCTCCCAACCGCTTCCGGGATCACTAATCCGGTAACTCTATCAAAAGGGGTTGTGAGCTCTTCTAGTCTCTCTACCCGGTAGCTCTTACAAGTCAACAAAATACGAGCTCCTTCAAACTCATCTGAGCTCATCCGAGATCACACTCGGTAACACATCCGAGATCACCACACGATCCCTGATTTGAAAAGGTTCTATCTACACCCCTCCCTTAATCGAGTTCCAAAATACACCCCCTAATGTGACAACTTGGTAATACGAACCCGGATTTATCACAGGGTCATTATATTCACCCTCTTCTAAGAATTTTGACCTCAAAATTATAACCATACCTGCCAAATAACTTGGGGTATAGCTCCATAAGCTCCTGTTCTCGCTCCCACGTCGCTTCCTCCAGTGTCCTCCCTTCCCATAATACCTTAACTGAGGGAATAGTCTTACTCTGAATTTTCTTTTCCATCCTATCAAGAATCTGGGATGGTCAGGGGGGACAAGTCAGATTTTCTCTAATCTGAACAGAGTCGGGTTCTACCACGTGTGAAGGATCGAGGACGTATTTCCTTAATTGAGATATGTGAAAGATATCATGCAGCTTCGACAATTGGGGAGGCAAAACAAGCCTATAAGCCACTGGTCCTATTCTCTGAAGAATTTGATAAGGATCGATGAATCTAGGGCTTAGCTTCCTCACACCCAATGCCCGTCCAATCCCCATGACTGGAGATAACCTAAAAAATACATGATCGCCCTTATCAAACTGCAATGGGTGATGTTTGCTATCGTAATAACTCTTCTGCCAATTTTGAGCCCGCAACAACTTGTCTCTGATCATGCGGATGTGCTCAAACGTATTCTGAACCATCTCGGCTCCAAGAAGTTGTCTCTCTCCCACTTCGGTCCAGCAAGTAGGAGTCTGAGACCTTCAACCATACAACACTTCATAGGGTGCCATAACCAAAACTAGCATGGAATTTATCCCAGCCCATTCCCTGCTCCAGAGCACAAGCTTTTAGCATGTGCTCTAGTGTTTGGATAGTTCTCTCGGTTTGCCCATCCGTTTGTGGATGATAAGCTGTGCTGAGTTGCAACTGGGTCCAGTATAAACAACAAATACTGACTGTTTTAATCGCTTTCAAATACTTATGTAATCGATCGCATAAGAACTCGTTCTTGGTACTATAGTACGTCCAATGTTCCCTCCTCCTCCGACCTCATCCAACCTAATCCAACCTTTTCCGACCTCATCTGTCCTACTCCAATCTCATCCGACCTCATCTGACCTAATCCGAGTTCCTACCTTGGTACTTCACAAGTCCAAGGTTCCTCCCAACCGCTTCCGGGATCACTAACTCAGTAACTCTATCAAAAGATGTTGCGAGCTCTTTGGTCTCTCTACTCGGTAGCTCTTACAAGTCAACAAAATACAAGCTCCTCCGAGCTCATCCGAGATCACCACACGATCCCAGATTTGAAAAGGTGCTATCTACACCCCTCCCTTAACCGAGTTCCAAAATACACCCCCCTAATGTGACAACTCGGTCATATGAACCCAGATTTATCACAAGGTCATTATAGTTGTGCTTCAAACCTTCCACATAAAGCAAATTTCTTATCTTTTTCTAGAGCATCCACTATCAAGATACCATAATGCTGATTTTGCTCTTAGACACACCTACAAAAATCAAATTAAGTAGCAAAGAAAGGTACCCAATGTGGGTTGGGTCCATAGGGGTTAGTTGGCTTTCTTTTTCTCTTAGGCACCCAAATGCATTCACCATTAGGCATATAGTATCTTCTAGCATATCACCTATGGGATGTATTGTAACGCCTTTCTTTACTCTTTCGTGCTTGATTGATTTTAGATGAAATCTTGTGTCCACTTTGTATTAAAATTAGATTAGTATATATATATATATATATATATATATATATATATATTTGTTTTTTTTTTTACGAAAATTTATTTCGCTTTGCTTGTAATATTACTAGTCGCTTATATCTAAACGAATTCTTTCTCTCTACGGTTTAATTAAAAGAATAAAGTACAGTTCAGCAATACAGACCATAGAATAGTTCATTATACAGTCCAAATACAAGCCAACATAAAATACAAGGAATTTAAATTTGGTACAGGTCATCAACGTATCTTCATCATCTTTTCTTTAAAATCCTTCACTGCTTCACTGTTCATCTGCTCGCCCAAATGAATTGGGGTCATCACAGGTGTCAACCACAGACACAAGTAGGGTAAGTTTATGACGAACAAAGTTTGAATAAAAACATATATAACAGAATACATACGTATATATTTATAAAATAACAACACAGAGGATTTGCCTACAGATTAAATTACCTCATCTACACAGCACATGAATTAAGTCATACAATTTACTCATCAACAGATATTCTACATACTCATCATGTAATGTATAGAATGCATGCTCATCTTTTTATATGATCCATGACTGAGATCTCAAATTCTCATCACATGGCCATAGTCAAGATAGCCCCATCCCAGTGGCACAGAATTGGATCGAACAGTCGGGGTAGGTCAGTGTTGCAAAAGGACTCACACCTACACTACATGTGATCATCATGGGTAGGTGATCTCCCCACTGTGACTACCCCCCAACTTAGACACTTTTTGTCTAAACGCTCGTCTCAATCCTCAGCTATCTGACAAACAACATCACGGCTTAACCCCCGCAGGGCAACACGGCTTAACCCCCGCAGGGCATATGCATATGAAACATGCATGAATAATCATTTTTATCACATCTTTTCTCATTAATATTATTCCTCTTATATGTCTCATACACCTCAAAGCTCAACATCTTTGAAAACTCATGGCATATGCTTTTAAAAATAATACGTAAAGCTTCTTTCAACCATCACATAAAGCTTTACACAACAATCTAAGCATATAGCCATAGTTTAAATCATCATTTTCATCATCAACATAGTACACATCAAAATCATAAAACCAATTATATTTCTTTTAAATTTCATATAGATTCGTAAGACACCAATCAACATATTATTCTTAGCAAAGTATATAAAATCACTCGACCACACAACAAATTATTCTTAGCAAAGTGTATAAAATCACTCAACAACACACAAACAAATTTCATCCATTGTGACAAATTATCAAACACATGGTGTGTAATCTTGTATTCATAGAAACACCTTTAAAGAAAGCTACTTAAACCTTAATTTTTATAAGGTTCAATCTAATTCTAAGAATAAATAAACATATATTTTTTTTAACTAACTTCTATTCATCAAATCCAACATAGAAACATGGAAGAATTCTAATCCTCATCAAAGTGATAACAACATATTCTAGTAAATACACAACTATTTTCTTAAAGTTAGCTATACTACCTCTACCTTTTGATTTCTTTTAACTTTCCTTTACTAAATTAGATTCAAATTTATTATCCAATACCCCTTCCTTGATTTAAACCAAGTTACTTAAACAAATAGTCATTCAAGCTCTTGAAGACAAATCATCAAACACCTAGAGTACCAAGCTTAGTTCTTTATGAAACCATCTAAGAATCTTAACATAAAACCTATTCAAACTTTGATTATCATAAACTTCCCATACCTTTGCCTTCCTTAGGTTTTTTGGACAGCTTTTCCTTATTTGAAGTTGAAGAATCCTTGCTCCTAGAGTTCCTTGATCTTCACGTGGGCATTATAAGCATATAGGCCTTGATTTTTGCTCTAGGTGAAAGGTATAATTTGGAAGAGATAAAATGAGAGGCTTTAGGAGGAATTGTGCATGGTTCAAGCTCTCTTAGAGCTGCCCAAATTCTGATTCCAACCTCTTTTTATAGGGTGCTTAAAGGCTTGATTTTTTCTACAAAAATCTAAGTGTTATAATGGCCACTTTCTACTTGTTTCATCCTTATTGGCTATGGTTTTTCAACCTTACAAGTGTCCAATTTCTTGATCCTTCTTCACTCCTATTCTCTTGGCACGTTGGTTTCCAAGGCTTGGAGAGTAAGCCATGCAATTTCCTTGCTTCACGTGGAGTTTATTAGCTTTAGGTGGAAATATCTCTTAGGGTCATGATAACTTGATTTCCAAATGGTCCAATTGCATGTTACCTTAGTTTTTAGCCCTACAAGTGTCCTAAATCTTGATTCTTCTACACTTCTCTTTGCTCTTAGCTTGTTTACACGTGGAGTTAGGCTTGTAGATCAAGTCTTCAATTGCTTTCTTATGTGAAATGCTAGCTTAGTCTCAAAATCCCTTCAAAAACCCCGTTTTATTAAAATACTCATCCTGGATTTGTTAACCGTTGGATCTCTTTGAAATTTTAAGGGTATACTCCTATCTCACATGTCTAAGTTTTGACCGTTGGGATTTTGGAAATAAGGCCTAGAAATGTCCACGTATTCTGTCAAAGAGAACAAAATAAAATTTGCTTTAAATATCTCTTAAGCATTAATGATTAACTTTCTACTTGGACCAATGGAAATGGCTAGGCTTCTTAATTCTCCATGTGTCCATTCTTGAATGTTTCTAAAGCTTTTCTCCCTTGATATTGTATCATACGGCCAAAGCTTGATCTTAGAAAACCAAATCAACAAATTTTCCTTTTATTTCATGTAATAGCAAAATTCTAATTTCTTATTGGTCCCATTTTGCCTTGAATGATTAAAATTACTAAACCAACTTATTTAGAACACTTATTCCTCCCATAATTAAAGAAAATTCTATAGATTATGTCCATACTTTTCTTATAATTTTATGATACCTGAGTTAGTTTATATCAAGCTCTTTTCAAACTATTTTCCAAAATTTTTTTAGAAATTCCTGTTTATGGTTCTCTGCCTCCAACCATGTTGATAATTTGTTGTCTAAAAGTATTTTCTCCAATACTGAGATTCCCACAAATTTCTAAAGTCATCTTGGTCAATTTTTGACCTAAAGGGTATTTTGGTAATTTCACCATTCACCTAGGGGTATAATCGTTATTTCTAACAAATGTTCAGGGTATCTCTGCAATTGTCATCCTCAAGATATTCTTGTAATTTCTAAAACATCCCAGGATATTTATGAAATTTCCTCCTTAAAATATTTTGCTAAAATACCTATGGGTATTTTGGTCATTTCCAAAATGTCCAGGGGTATTTTCGTCATTTTCCCGGAATCTTTTATATTGCCTCTGATCAACATTTTACCTTAGTAATTGACTGTGATTCCAAAATTTTGGGGTGTTACATGTATGACCTTTCTTCATGCAATATTTGCAAGTTACAGATTTTGATGCTCTTTCAAAATGATTCAATTGATGATACTTAGTTTTTGAAAAGCCTATTTGATTCTTCTGTTTTTGTGGTACAAATTTTGTTTTTTCAAAAGGTTTTGATCCATGTTTGTAACTGATAACTGATGTCGTATCGCTTCAAAACAATTAAACTACGCTAATTTTGTAGCACATGATTAACCTAGGTCAACTCAGAGACACAATCAATATGGTTCCAACTTGAATTCACTAGGAAATAATAGGGGGAATTTTTAGCAAACAATTTGCATGCGATGAATAAAAATTGCAGAAAACCGTGGCAAAATAGAAACTAATAGAATTGATAATAGGTATTCTAAAACAGATTAAAAAGCATTAATCCAATTCACCAAACCAAGCAATGCGAATAATCATAGTTCTCAGATTATGATCTTGTTATGAAAGTTTATTCAATTTCATTAGAAGCAGTTCAATCGAATTAACCCCTAAATTAATTGAAACCACAAACCTAATTGAAATATCATCCAAATAATATGTGATTAAAATTCAAAATTTGGAAATGAATCCATAACCTAATCCGTTTTCAATCTTAAACACATTCATAATCATGAAAATTTCATAGAGGATTGAAGAAGAAAGTGAACATTCACACAGAATTTGAAATACCAAACCAGAACTCAAATTCTCCTTGCTTGGGCTGGATCCTTGGATTGATTGATCGTTTAGCCTTCCATGATAATCATCAATGAAAGCCCCATAAAATTAGTGCAAGAAAATGGAAGAACAAATGAGAGAAAATAAGATAAAAGGTTTTAATTCTAAAAGTCACTACAAAATATGTTTTTGCTAAAATGAAGTGTCTAAATCCAAATAACTAAAACCACTAAAATATAGTGACTAAGTCAGTAGTAAAGGATGGGCCATGATTAGGCCCATCTAATCTAACTAATTACTAATTACACCAATTCGCAGCCCAAAATTCAAGTGCAGTGGTTCTGACTTCCAAGCCTAAAATGACCCTTAAAATGACATAATTGGCCTCCGCTAATCTCTGACAAAATTGTAGATCTTTTCCTTATCTTTCCAGGTGACATGCACCATTTGGAGTTCTATAGAGCTCTCTAGGTCCTGCACAAGGAAGCAAAAACTCCGAAAATAAGCAACAATTATCAATTAAGCCCACTTGTTTTCCTAAGGCAAAAAATGAATTAGAATGGGAAAATAAAATTCCAAGAGAAGTCAAATAAGCTAAGACGAATAGAAAAATATTAAACTAAAAATACTCGATCAAAATACCCCACACTTAAACTTTTGCACTCTTGGGCAAAACTAAAAGAAAGACTAAGAGAAAAATTCAAACTAAAGTAAACCACAAACTAAAAGAAAGGTAAGAACAAGCCACACACATTTTTCAATGGATCCTAACAATCCACAAAAGTGAGAAAGATGAAAAATGGAAGAATGATATTAAGGTTTCAAACAATCCATGAACACATGATCACAAAGTGCAAAGTGAAAAAGTAGTCAAGTTAAAATTAAGAATGAACCAAGGTGATAGAAATTTCTCTAAGAGCAACACTCAATCTCTTTTAATGTGTATGGGTTTATGTTTACACTCAAACACCACATGTAACTAGCACATCCAAATTTTGACAAGACTCTAATTCATTCAACTTGAAATACACATGCATCAAAAGATCAAAAGGACTTTATTGGCTTGTAATGTATGGCTTAGGTAAAGGGTGGATAAGAAAAATATATTTAGGCTAAAACTAAGAAAAGAGGGGCAATGGAGAGTAAGCCAACAAGTAAAAAGAGGGGTAGAAACAAAGAACTTATAAGGATGAAAATGAATCACAACAACTTTTATTATTTTTTTCTTTTTCTTTTTTTCTTGTTTATGCATTTTTTTCTTTGAACTTTTGCTTTGTAAACTCTTTCTTTTCTTTTCTTTCCTTTTCTTTTCAAATCAAAACAAAATAAAAATACCCCACACTTGTTTGAAATCCCCTTCCAAAACAATTCCAAGGCCCATTTTCTCCCTAAAGTTAGGATAACATGGTTTTCCATTTTTCAGTTTGCAATGAGCTACATAAGAAAGAAAATGTTAAATGCTCAAAAAGGGTAGTAATGGATATCAATGCAAGGATAGTTTATTTGGCTAGTGGATAAAAGAAAGAAGGCCTAAATCATCTCAATCAAAGCATGTGCAACAAGGAATGTCAAAAGAGGCAAGACAAAACATAGAGTAATCTAGCACAAGGGTGAAATCACATATGAAAGAACATGAATGAAATAATGTGATTCATCCACAAAGGCCCAAAAACTCACAAGGCGTAATTCTATCACACATGATCCATCTTAAATTCTATTTCTCAAGCCTACTTATCACTTCAACAATTGCAACAATGATTCACATCAAGCATGAAACCTTTCAATCCAACAAAAATTAGTACATTTCTCACAAATTATACAAGTTAGAAATCCTATGAAAAACATGAAAAAGTGCCTAAATTCTAATTTTTAATTTCTGAATGTAAAAACAGAATAAAAACCAGACAAAACAAATACAGCAAAACAATAACAGAAATAGTAACAAAATAGACAAAAATAGAAAACAGAAACAAATAGATAAAATAGAAAATAGACTCAAAATTAAAACAGATAGAATGTAAAAACAGAAACAGAAACAGTAAACATCAAACAAAAACAGATAAATAGAATACAATTTTTTTTTAATCTTTCACCCCACACTTGAAATGCACATTGTCCTCAATGTAAGCATGCAATAAAATGCAAACAAAGGGATAACAAATAAAAGAAGGGAAAAGGAAACTCTCTAAATGTCATTCAAGGCACATCATCACATAGAATTGGCAAGACCAAAGAGAGGTCTGCCACAAGCTCCTCCTCCACTAGTGGGCTCTCATGAAATAGCTTGAGTTGGTGACCATTCACTTTTGAAGACCTTGTCGGTAACTTCATTTTTAATCTCAACTGCACTATGGGGAAAAACATTAGTAATAACAAAAGGTCCATCCCATCTAGATCGAAGTTTACCAGAAATAAGCTTGAGGCGAGAGTTATACAATAACACTTTTTGGCAAATATGGAACTCCTTCCTAAGAATCCTAGAGTCATGAAATCTCTTCACTTTCTCCTTGTAAATCTTGGACTTCTCATAGGCTTCTAAGTGGATCTCCTCAGGTTCTTGCAATTGAAGCTTTCTTTCCATACCTGCTTCATCAAATGCAATGTTATAACTCTTCACCGCCCAATAAGCACGGTGCTCAATCTCCACCAGAAGGTGGCATGACTTAACAAAAACCACCCTATAGGGAGACATCCCCAAAGGTGTTCGATAAGCGGTCCTGTGAGCCCATAAAGCATCTTTAAGTAGCTTGCTCCAATCCTTCTTGTTGGGTTGCACTACCTTTTGTAACACTTTCTTGATCTCTCTGTTAAAAACCTCTACTTGCCTATTAGTTTGGGGATGATAAGTTGTAGCAACTCAATGCACAACCCCATACTTCTAAAGTAAGGATGTCAATGACTTGTTACAGAAATGGCTCCCCTGGTCACTGATAATGGCTTTAGGCACACTAAACCTGCAAAAAATGTTGGATCTCACAAAATCCACAGCAACTTTATAATCATTAGTTCTAGTGGCCTTAGCTTCAACCCATCTAGAAACATAATCAACAACAAGAAGAATATATAAAAAACCATGAGAAACAAGAAATGGACCCATAAAATCAATACCACACACATCAAAAACCTCACAAAAAATAATGGGCTACTGAGGCATCTCATGCCTATGTGTAATGGTTCCTCCTGCTCTCTGACACTGCTCACAATTGGTGGTACAGTGATGAGTATCTCTAAACAAAGTGGGCCAATAGAACCCACAGTCCAATACCTTCTAGCAATCTGCTGAGGACCAGAATGACCGTTAGTAGGTGTGCCATGACAAAACTGAAGAATAGACTGAATCTCATGATCTGGCGCACACCTGCGGATCACTTGATCACTACCAAACCTCCACAAATAAGGATCATCCCACACATAAAATTTAGCATCACTCTTAAGTTTGTTTATTTGAGACCTAGATGCATGAGGTGGAACAACAAATGCAACAATGAAATTCACAATGTCAGCAAACCAAAGGGTAATATGTGATGAATACAAGTGCATCAAATGCTCATCAGGGAAATTATCCCTAATGGGAAAGGATTCAACAGGTCCCTCAATCCTGCTCAAATGATCAGCAACCAAGTTTTCTGCACTACTCTTATCCTTAATCTCAATATCAAACTCTTGAAGAAGAAGCATCCACCTGATCAATCTAGGTTTAGCATCAGGCTTCTTCAACAGATACTTCAAAGCTGCATGGTCAGTAAAGACACTGATATGGTAGCAAAGCAAATAAGATCGAAATTTATCTAAAGCAAAAATAATAGCAAAAAGCTCTTTCTCTGTGGTGGTGTAGTTAACTTGGGCTACATCTAAAGTGCGTGAAGCATAAGCAATGACATGGGATTGTTTATCAACTCTCTGTGACAACACAGCCCCAAGTGCATAGTTAGAGGCATCACACATGAGCTCAAAGGGAAGTTCCCAATCTGGTGGCTACATGATGGGAGAGGTCGTAAGCTTCTTCCTCAATTCCTCAAATGCCTCTTTGAAAGGCTAGTCAATCATAAAGTCTGCGTCCTTTTGGAGAAGCTCAAACAATGGTAGTGCAATCTTACTGAAATCTTGGATGAACCTCCTATAAAAAGCTACATGTCCAAGAAAAGAACGCACTTCCCGCACAGAAGTGGGGTGAGGTAAAGAAGTAATAACATCAATCTTAGCCTTTTATCGACCTCAAGACCTCTACTAGAGACCAAATACCCTTAGACTATACCTTAATGTACCATAAAATGACATTTCTCAAAGTTAAGGACAAGGTTAGTCCCAATACATCGATCAAGAACTCTAGAGAGACTATCCAAACATGCATCAAAAGATGAACCATAAACAGTGAAATCATCCATAAACACCTCCATGCAACTCTCTAATAAATCAGAAAAGATACTCACCATGCACCTTTGGAAGGTAGTAGGTGCGTTGCATAGCCAATGGGCATCCTAGTGTAGGCAAATGTGCCAAATGGACAGGTGAATGTGGTCTTGTGTTGGTCCTCCAGTGCAATATGAATCTGCATGTAACCAGAAAAACCATCAAGAAAGCAATAATGTGATTTACCTGCCAACCTCTGCAGAACCTGGTCAATGAAGGGGAGAGGGAAATGGTCCTTGCGAGTTACCTGGTTAAGTCTCCTGTAGTCAATGTAAACTCGCCAACTATTGGCTACTCTAGTCAGAATCAACTCATTATCCTAATTTTTCACAACAGTGATACTCGACTTCTTAGGGACCACTTGCACAGGTGAAACCCAAGTGCTATCTGAAATGGGATAGATGATCCCTGCAGCTAGTAACTTCATCACTTCCTTTTTCACCACATAAAGAATAATGAGATTCAACCTCCTCTATGGCTGCCTCATCAGCCTAGAATCATCCTCCAAGAGCATCCAATGCATGCAAATGGAAGGATTTATTCCAGGAAGGTCAGCAAGTGTCCATCCAATGGCCTTTTTGTGGCCTCTCAAAACATGCAACAACTTCTCTTCATGCTCAAGTGACAGGCTGCTAGATATGATGACTGGAAGTTACTGAGCATCATCTAAATATGCATAGTTAAGGTGCTCAGGTAGTGACTTTAGCTCCAAGGAAGGTGGCTGAATGGTGGAAGGCAAGGAAAGGTTGGTGGCTGAGGGAAGGGAGATCTCTGCAAAAATACTACACACAACAGCAAAATCATCACAGGTACAATAACAAGAACCAATATCAAAATCAGAAAAAATAGAAAGTAAATCAGAAATATCTACACTATCTACTGCAACATCAATGATACCAAGAAGAAGGTCAGAATGCTCCTCTACAGGATGTCTCATGGCCTCAAAAATGTTAAACTGGACAACGTCATCACCAAACTCCATGGAAAGAGTTCCTGCATACACATCAATTTTAGTCTTGACTGTCATCAAGAATGGTCTTCATAGGATCAATGTGGAACCTTGGCTGGAAGACTCATTCTCCATATCCAATATATAAAAATCTGTAGGAAAAATCAAATTTTGAACTCGCACCAGCACATCTTCAATAAGTCCAAGTGGAAGCGCAACACTCCTGTTGGCTAAGTGAATGACAACACCAGTGGGTTTCAAATCACCAAGATGTAATGATCTGTAAACGGATGTAGGCATGACATTAATGGAGGCTCCAAAGTCACACATGACATCTGCAAAAGTACAATCTTCAATGGTGCAAGGGACAGTGAAAGTGCCAGGATCCTTGTACTTCTGTGGCAAGGATAGTGGAATGACATCAACAGTTTTGCCCTGTATAAGTGCAGAAACATTTTTGCCCATCTTTACTTGTTCATTTCCCTCTTGTGGGTGCAAAAATTCTTCAAGAACTTTGCATATTTTGGAATCTGTTTGATGACATCCAAGAGGGGAATGTTGACTTCCACCCTCCTAAAAGTCTCAAGCAGATCAGAATCAAACTCCACTTTCTTTGCAAATGCCTTGTATAAGTGTAGAAACATTTCTGCCCATCTTTACTTGTTCATTTCCCTTCAACTTCCTCTAGTGGGTGCACAAATTCTTCAAGAACTTTGCATATTTTGGAATCTGTTTGATGGCATACAAGAGGGGAATGTTGACTTCCACCCTCCTGAAAGTCTCAAGCAGATCAGAATCAAAATCCACTTTCTTTGCAGAAATGGATCTAGAAAGAAAAGGTAGAGGAATATGTTTTGGTGCAGAATCTGTTTTGGCACCATCATCAATTTTTTTACCAGCATCAATTTTAGCACCAACATTAGGAAGCTCATTGCCACTCCTAAAGATAATAGCACTCACATTCTTTGGATTAATAATTGGTTTTGCTAGAATGTTGCTAGAACCTTGCTGCTGCATCTGGTGTAACTGTCTAATTTGAGTCTGCAGGTCTTGGATGGTGGCGCTAACATTATGTTGAAACTGAAAGTCCTCTAAAGAAGGTCCAGAACTGGTCTACATAGATTGTGCAGGTGTAGGTGCAGGCTGCTGGAACTGTGGTTGTTGTCTGAATGAAGGAACTTGTTATTTGCTGCTGTTGAGGTCTGAATTGCTGTTATTGTAGTGTCTGTTGTTGAGGTTGTGGACCAGGACCATACCTCAAATTCGGGTGATCTCTCCAACCAGGATTATAAGTGTTGGAGTAAGGATTATACTGTTGTTGAGGTCTGTATGGCTGTCCAGGTTGTAAGGCAGAAACTTCAACAACTTGTTTTGTTTCTTGTAGAGTGGGACATGCATATGTTGGATGATGAAGTGCACAATAGATACCACATAGCCTTGGTTGATTGGCTGCCATCATGTTCTACTGTTAACCAATAGCAAGTTGTCTCACAAGGGATGTCTACTCTGTCAGTTTGTTCTCCAACCTCTGTTATCAGCAACCATAGAAACAAAAACTTCATTTGCAGCAGCCTTGGATGTTGTAGCACCTCTGGTACCAAATTGTTGATAATTGACTGCCATGTTAGAAATCAACTGTCTTGCAACAATAGGAGTCTTGTCCATCACAGCGCCTCCGCTGGTTACATCTATCATACTCCTATCCATCAACATCAAGCCTTCATAAAAATACTGGATCAATAGTTGCTCACTGATTTGATGGTAAGGACAGGTAGCACACAACTTGTTGAATCTCTCCCAGTACTCATATAATGTCTTTCCAGGGAGCTGCCTTATGCCACAAATTTATTTCCGGATGGATGTTGTTCTAGATGTAGGGAAGAATTTCTCCAAAAATCTTCTCTTCATATTTGTTCAAGTGTTGATAGGATCTGGTTGAAGATACAACCAGTCCTTAGCCACACCATCCAATGAGAATGGAAATGCCTTCATCTTCACATAATCCTCATGAATGTCATGTGGTCGCATGGTGGAACACACTACATGAAACTCCTTGAGATGCTTGTGTGGATCCTCACCTGCAAGACCATGAAACTTTGGGAGTAAATGGATCAGTCCAGATTTTAGCTCATAACTAACCTCAATCTTAGGATATTAAATACACCAAGGTTGGTAAACAACATCAGGTGTAGCCAATTCCTTAAGATTTAGGTTGTTATCAGCCATTGTATCAACAAAATTTCAAAATCAAGATGTTCAAAAGGATTAGAATTAGACTCAGAAACAGAAGACACTATACTACTATCTAGAATTACATTATCAAATTCATCTAGACTAATATTATTTCTGCTTAATCTGTGAAATGTCCTATCTATCTCAGGATCATATGAATGCAAATCACTTGGTGTGGACCTAGTCATGCACAGTTCAACTCATAAGGGACAAAAACACAGAAATCACAGAAATGTCAGACAGTTAATCTACCAAGACACTATTCACAATATTTGCTGAAATGAAATAGAAAATGGAAAACTACCCCAGACAATTTTAGAAAAATTTAAAAACACCACAGTAAATATCTAAAAATCATGCTTGATTTTTGTAATTTTTTTGGGTGATTTTAAAAATCATGAAAACAAAAAATAAATTCAAAAGTGGCCTAGATCATCGAATTTGGCAATTTGGACCCCCCTTGACCGTGTTCATCCTTCACAGGTTCACCTTGATGTATTAATTTTCTCCACATTTTGGGAAAATTTTAGCCCATTCTAAGATAGTTTGTTGTGAAATAACCAGAATGCCCTTGCGCTCATTGTTAAAACTGTGGGGTTACTTTTGCTTAGAATGCGGGATAAACTTTGGACACCAAGTTTCATAGCCAAACTCCACAGGACCAAAAATTTCTGGACAGCAAATTGCACAACAAACACAACTACACTACACCACTCCTCTCTCTACTACTCCTCTGTTTTTCCCCTATTTTTCTCTATTTTTTTTTTATGTTTGTGCACTAGCACCTCACACACACTTAATAATAATCAACATAAACAATAAAATTATGCAACACAGTGCACTTGTGTAGCAGGATGTAAATATTTTTTTTCTTTTATATTTTACTAATGCTATTATCTAATTATGAGTGAATTAAAGTTAGCACACAATGAACCGTGTCCCCGGCAATGACTCCAGTTTTGATAATCGATGTCGTATCACTTCAAAAAAAAAACTTCGCTAATTTTGTAGCACATGATTAACCTAGGTCGACTCAGAGATGCAATCAATATGGTTCCAACTTGAATTAACTAGGAAATAATAGGGGGGATTTTTAGCGAACAGTTTGCATGTGATGAATAAAAATTACAGAAAAATGTAGCAAAATAGAAACTAACAGAATTGATAATAGGTATTCTTAAACAGATTAAAAAGCATCAATCCAATTCACCAAACTAAACAATGCGAGTTATCATAGTTCTCAGATAATGATCTTGTTATTAAAGTTCATTCAATTTCATTAGAAGCAGTTCAATCGAATTAACCCCTAAATTAATTGAAACTGATGGAGCTCTATTCCAAGCTAAAGGTCTAGAAGGAGAGCATAAAGCACTTCCTTTGGTGAGCTTTAAAGGACCAATGACAAGAGCTAGGATTCAAGAACTTCAAGACCACATCCAAGCTAATTTGTATCTCTTGGAAAAGCATGAAGAAGCACACCAACTCAGTGGAAACACAAAAGAAGTGTTGTCTGTTTTAATAGATTAAAAGCATCTTTTTTTATACCTTTAATCGATTACCAGATGCCTTTAATCGATTACATAAGCATCAGGAAATTAAAAAAACAAGAACTTACTGTCTTAATCGATTAAATGACCTCTGTAATCAATTAAAATAAGTCTTGACTGTTTTAATCAATTACAGAGGCCATTTAATCGATTACATAAGCCTGAAAAGTGTAAATAAATATGTTTTAATCGATTACAAGTGCAAATTAATCGATTATTTCAGTCTGAAACTGCAACTGCACATGTTGGGGAAGCCAAGAGTCACTTTGGGAAAGCTTGCACTTCAAGCTTCATTTAGGCTTCATTTCAATTGCATTTTTCTTACATTTAGTGACATTTAGCTTGTAATTCTGTGGCCTATAAAGGTGCCAAAACTGAATGTAACTAACTTTTGGGAAAGCTTGCACTTCAAGAACTTCTTGAGTCTTATCAATGGCTTCCCAATGCTATTGTGGTGATTCTTTCTAGACTTATTGGAGAGCTTCTCCATGGTGTCTTCACCTTCATCCCTAATCTTTCTTCCATCTTCCATTTCTGCAATTTCAAACTTCTAAACAGCCCCAATTTCAAGGAGTGTTGGAAGCTTATGTGTTCTTGAAGTTTGCTTGAAGATTGGGTTCTATTGCAAGGTATATTTGGGAAAATGTAATGGCTATGGGTTCAGCTATTTACATCACCGAGTAAAGGACCCGGTGGCTCTCTTCCCGAGGAAGTATGAGCTCATCCGAGTTAGGGAACCTGGTAGTTCACTCTCACGAAGATACTTGAGCCCAACAGCTCTAAGGTATCATCCCGACTAAGGAACCTGGTATGCCGACATCCACCAATAAGGACTGTCACGTTCTACATGCCCAAATGCATGCTACGTAAATCGCTCAACTCGGCCAACCCATTTCAGCAGCCGACACCACAACAAAGGTTTGACACGTATATGTAGCTCGGCCAACCCTTCCTGGTAGCCGACATCACAAAGGTCTGACACACACATATATACAACTCGGCCAACCTTTCCTGATACGCAGCACCTTCACGAACACTTCTGCAAAGTGTCTTGGAAACTTCTCAACATCAAAATGCCAACTTCACACACATGCACGGGGAGTTCTTACAACATCAACTCCCCCTTTCCAAAATACCACACTAGAACATCATTAATAACAACACAAAAACAACCAACGAACACAAAGTGCAACCCATTCCATTCAATAAAACATACATAGATTTCTAGAAAACAACACGCACGTGGACATGCATCATCGCCATGGTTGGACTCCCTGGTCCTCAACCATGTTACCTGAAACTGTTATCAAACATAATGAACTCCTTTACCTAACCAGGAGTTCATTCATGTTCTTCACGACGTGTTGTCCTAATCATCTGTTCTGACCATGAGGTCCTTCTTGGTGTCGGGATATCATGGTAGCCACGGTGGTTCTCGGGGGTTGAAGGTAACACAGGGGGGTCGAGAACGAGAGGTTTCCTAGGTGAGTTTTTGAGAGAGAGAACAGAGAAAATATAAAGATAGAAGAAGGAATAACACGCTTCCACTGCACACTCCTGCCCTTAAGTACTCAACTGACAGGGCAGGTTTGACCTTCGTGCAAATGCAGTTACTGCCAGTCAACACGGACAGCTATCAACCACTAGCACGTATACCAAGGCAAGGGCACTCAAACAACATTTATCATATAAACAATAAAACATGTAATTAACCACCATAACACACACATAAATATCCAGATTAGCAACTTATAATCCGGGGCGTTACACCTATGGCAACCACAACTTACCTTGATTTAGATGAAAATGACAAGAAAGTTGAAAAGTCAATATACAAAGGAATGATTGGATCACTATTGTATTTGACTTCAAGTCACCCAGATTTTATGTTGAGTGTGTGCTTATGTGCAAGATATCAAGCAAATCCAAAAAAGTCACACCTCACAGTAGTCAAGAGAATCATTAAATGCCTAAAATCAACTCCAAAAGTTGGTCTATGGTATCCTAAAGGTGCAACACTAAATTTAATTGGCTATTCAAATTCTGATTTTGCAGGCTGCAAATTAGATAGGAAAAGCACAAGTGGAACATGCCATTTGTTGGGAAGTTCTTTGATCTCATGGCACTGGAAGAAACAATCTTGTGTTGCTCTCTCAACAACTAAGGCAGAGTACATTGCAGTTAGGAGTTGCTATGATCAAAGCCTTTGGCTTAAGCAACAATTACAGGACTTTAGTGTTGAATTGAAAGAAATTTCTTTGTTATGTGACAACACAAGTGCTATCAACCTATCAAAGAATCCAATAATGCACTCAAGGACAGAGCATATGGAGATCAGACATTACTTTCTCAGATATCAAATTCAAAAGGGTAATTGCTCAATTGAGTTTATTGATACAAACAATCAATTGGCTGATATAATTACAAAACACCTTACTAGAGATAGATTTTTTTCTCTAAGGAACATTCTAGGTATTCTTGATGAATCTAACATCTAATAGCATGCTTATGATGTGTCTGATTACATGAAATTCAACTCACAAGTTCATTATGCATCACATTTAGAAAAAATTCGAATCCTAATAAATGTCACTATTCATACTGCATAATTCTCTATAATAATCGATTACCACAAACAGTAATCAATTACCAAAGGCTTAACATGAGCCTTGCTTGCTGACTTAATCGATTACATCTACGGATTAATCGATTACAATACAAAAACTTACTAATGTAATCGATTACGACAATGTATTAATCGATTACTTGATGCTTACGGGCAATTTCAGGTTAAAAACTATCTGGAGTAATTGATTACACTCTTGACTTAATCAATTACATAATGCTCAGAGGTATACCTTTGCCCTGGCATAATCGATTACAAGGGTTTCGTATCAATTACTTATGATGTTTCTGCAATTCTGCAAAGCTTTCAATGAAAAAATATGAAACCTTATCTCTAAATTCAAATTCAAATTCAAATACTGGTTCAGTGAATCCAGACCACCTTGGAATACAAGATAGCTATTATCAATATTTCAAAATTCAAATTTCAAAACTAGGAACAACTTTATAAATTTAGAATCTATAAGCCTAACTCCTCACCCCAAAAATCTATTCTCTCCTTAAGCAAAATTGAGTCACTTTTTGCTCTGCTTCTTCTTCTCCACCAAAACTCTGCCTATTCTTATTTCTAAATCACCATGTCTCAACCATCATCATCTAAGAAACTCAAAACCAGCAAAAGGAAAGCAGGCCAAAGTTCTAAGGCTGCTGATAACAGGTTAGAAACCTGGTTCTCTACTGAGGTAGAAAAGAACAATTACATGCAGTTCCATGCTACAAAGCTAGTGCTGCCTCCAAAATAATTAGAGCTTGATTGGTTTATCTCTGAGGGATTCACATTCCCTGAGATGCTGCAAGCACAGGGCCTTACAAAGCTGTTGGAAATGAAGGGTACCTACTACCCTGAATTGGTAAAAGTATTCTAAACTTAGCCAAGGCTGGGATGGATGGTGTTCTCTGCTCCAAAGTAAATGGAGTGGCCATGGACATAGATGACATTGTATGGAATGCAGTGGCAGGAATAAATTTCGGAGGTATCCGGAGGTTTGAAGAAGAAATTGGTGGTTATTCAAAGATGGACACCTATAGAGGTATACTGCTAAATCCAAATGCATGGTTAGGAAACAGATTAAGTGTTGGCCTAATGACAGTTGAATATAGGATTCTGCATTACATCATCATGTACATTCTCACACCTAGATCAACCAATCATGCACGGATCACCGATGATGATCTGTAGCTGGTGTATGGGATGAAAATTAGAACTCAAATCCATTGGGTTCTAGCTATTGAAAAAAAATGATGAAGTCAAAGGGGTTGCTGAGCTATCAATTCCCCTATGCTATCATGGTCTCAAGGTTTATTAATTACTTTTAGATTGATGTGTCCAATGAGATAGTCGACAACATCACCAACATAACCAACCTCATATCCAAAAAGCATCTCACCAAGCTGGGGATGTTGAAAACTCCTAATGGATGGAACATGACTAGAGCTCAAGCTCCTCAAGGAGTGGCTGATGAGGGACATGAAGTTGATGAGGATGAAGATGTTGAAGCTAGACTTGCTGAGTAGCAGTTGAGTCCTTTTGAATCTCTTATGATTCTAATATGGATGCTATGATAGCTCTGCATCATGAACATTCAACTGATGTTCATTCCTCTTTAGAAGACATCACCACTAGACTAAGCCATATAGATACTAGAATGAGTCTTAGAGACTTTGATAATCTTTAGCTTAGTGGTTGTCTTATTCAGTTTCTAGTTATGTTTCTATTTTCTGATGTTTTGCAATGTTATCCTTGTGTTTGCCTCTAATGAATTAATGAAATGGTTCTTATGTTTTTCTAATCTTCCTTGCTATTTCACATTTATTGAAATATTTTACTTTGATAAGCCAAAAGGGGGAGAAAAAAATGAACATATGCTACAGTATAGGGGGAGTAAAATAACATAAAAAGATAAACATAAATGAATATTTGGTCTAGCTCTTAATCTAAAATGACATGATATTACATAAGAAAGGGGGTGCAATAAATATGCTTATGATGTATTAACACTTGGTCTTGGCAAGTAGCTGATTCTTTTTCAGGTTTCAAGTTAAAGCTCCTGGAACTCTCTCCTAAAAGAACATTAAGGATCAAGATGTGCAATTGAAGTTCTGCATGATCAAAGCCAAAAGGGGGAGATTGTTAAAATCATGGGGAGCTCAAGAGGATCAAGAAGCTGAGTCACTTAGGCAGTAAAGTGTTTAGGCTTTTTACATGCCAATTCAATTGATTGGTAGTTGTAATTGTGTATCTCTAAGATAAGACTTCCTATGATCCATTTCATAAAGCTCATTCATGTTTTTGTATTCATGTTTTCATAAAAGCATAAGTTTTGTGAAGAAGTTTTTTTCCTTAAACATAAATTTTTCATGATTGCATAAAAAACCAAGTGTTCCATGTTTAAGTTTTGGAAAATATTTTCTCACTGGTTTAATCGATTACCAGCAAGTGGTAATCTATTACTTGAGATTTAAGAACACTTTAATCGATTACAAGATTATGGTAATCGATTACACAACACAAAATCACAAAATGGACTTCCTGTGATAATCGATTACGGCATGGTTGTAATCGTTACTTGGCAACATTTTTAAACAAAGACTTCTTGTGATAATCGATTACGTTATGATTTAATTGATTACATTGTTCATAATTCTTTTCCAGAAAGCTCAAGAACACTTTAATCGATTACAAAAGTGAATTAATCGATTACTAATAGTTCAAACAGTTTTCTATAAATAGATGAAGCCTGTTTTAAAAAGAGACACTATAAAATATCAAATGATTTTCATAAGTTTTTTGAAGAGAGAAAAGATTCAAAGTGTTATTCTATGTTAGTCCCTCAAATCCTCAAGCATCAAGATTCCTTGAGAGGATTTCTTTTTGGGGCAAAGTTTCTAAAGAAGATTTTGGAGATATAGTTTTCTTTCAACCTATATTCCAATATGATAATCTTTTGAATACATTTGTAGTGGATCATCAGGTGGTTTCTCTCCATACAATTTATTTTGTAATTTCTTTTTAGAATTTTTGTTTGTGTAACTATAGAAATAGTATTTCTTAAAGCTTGTCTAGAATAGGTGTTTCTAGAGGGAAGAGTAGAGAAAGGTTTTCTCTGTGTCTTGATCACTAAAGAGTCTAAGAGAGAGTGATTACATGAACTTGTAAGAAACATATTGTTAATAGTGGAACTCTAATTAGTTGGTTACAAGAAGAGGATGTAGCTTCTCCAGGTTAAGAAGTGAACCAGTATAAATCTTGGTATTCACTACTTCCTCTTTATCTTACAACCACTCTCAATTACACCTAGATCAAGAACGAGACATCTAACTCACATAGATTCTCTGTGATCAAGACATAGAGAAAACCCTTCTCTACTCTTACCTCTAGAAACACCTATTCTAGTTTTAGTTATACAAAAAAGAAATTCAAAAAGAATTTACAAACAAGTTGTATCGAAAGAAACCACCTAATGATCCACTACTAATGTATGCAAATGATTACCAGAGTTGAATCAATGGTGAAAGAAAACTACTTTAGAACTTTCCTTCCAAAATCTTCTTTTGAAACATTGTCTAAAAAGAAATTCTCTTTAGTAATCTTGAAGCTTGAGGATTTGTGGGACTAACACAAAATAACACTTTGAATCTTTTCTTTCTTCAGAAAGCTTATGAAAATTCTTTGATATTTCCGTGGTGTATTTTGTTAAAATACCCAACAACTATTTATAGAAAACTATTGTAACTATTAGTAATCGATTAATTCACTAATGTAATCGATTGAATTTTACTTATGTAATCGATTATTTACTCATTTAATCGATTAAAGTGTTCTTGAACTTTCTGGAAAAGACTTATGAACAATGTAATCGATTATTTCGCAATGTGATCAATTATCACAGGAAGTCTTTGTTTGAAAACGTGCCAAGTAATCGATTACCACTATATCGTAATCGATTATCACTGGAAGTCCATTCTGTGATTTTGTGTAGTGTAATCGATTATCATACTCTTGTAATCGATTAAAGTGTTCTTTAAAAGTCAATTAATAGATTTGGGTACTGTTATTGGGTGTGTTTACACTTCCTTTGAAAGACATTTGAAAATGAGATGTTTTAAAAGTTTCCTTTTTATAATATTGATGTCATTTTTGTGACCTTTGTTGAGCCCAGGTCGCATTGGTGTGATCGAAATTTCAAAATGATGTCCTTTTGATGTGGACTTCCAAAACATCATTTTAGCCCCCTTTTAGATTTGAGTGGGTATTTGACCCTGAATATTAATGTTAACCTTGTCTTTGAAATCTGTACTAAATTATCTTCAATTTGGTATATAGAGTTCTACGTTTGGGCCAAAGTATGTGAACTTGAGAGATCTCAAAAAGACGTTATTAGGAGCTAACATAAGGATATAGATAGGTAACGAGAGTTTACTATTTGTTTACAAACTTTGGATACCATAGTTGGGGGTCAGGGAACCCAATTATGGAGATATATGTCTTTCCGTGTTACGTGCTGGTTTTCAAGAAAAACTATGTTTTAAACTAATGGGATGTGATATATTTATTATCGATGTATGTTTGTTCTCGTTGGGTGCTCGTTTTCAAGAAAAACTGTGTTTTTAACTAATGAGATGCGATGAATTTGTTATTGATGGATAAAACTGTGAATGATGTTGTTGTTGTAATGATTGGATTTTTAGGAAAGGTCTTAATTACAGAGGAGACTCTAACCAAAATTTTATAATATGTTTTCCTATTTAATTCTTTATTAAATTTTAAATGGGCATAAGAGTTTGTTTTCTATATTGTATTTCTCCTCTTTAATTTAGAATTTTCCTAAAATATCAGTCTTGTGGTATGATGAATTGTGAATGTATGAAATTTGTGTTGTCTGAAGACCTGGGAAATGTGAATCTCAGGCATATGTATTATGTATAGATGTGAAATGCGATTGCTTGTGACGTTGTTGATGATATTGAGATTGAGATGATAATGATGATGATGATGTTGAAAATGAGATAATGTTGAGATGGTTGATGATGTTGAAATGAGATAATATAGTTGAAAATATTGAAATGAGATTATATTGATGTTTATGATGATGATATTGAAATAAAATGATGTTGATGTTATTGTGACATTGAGATGAAATGATGTTGATGTTGATAATGACATTGATGAGAGATAATATTGATGTTGACAATGTCATTATATGTTGTGGATACACATGGGGGGTGCATGACTGGATATCCCTGCGGGGAAGGGTTGGTCCCTATCCACGGTCAGTGCATTGATGAGCCCATGGTTGTATGTTGTGTATGTACATGGAGGGTGCATGACTTATTGGATATCCTTGCGAAGAAGGGTTTACAAATTTTAAGCATCCCTATAGAGAAAAATGGATTGTTTAGAATTCTGGTCTCTATCCACGGTCAATGCATTGATGGTGCCCATGGTTCATACTTCATAATTGCATGGATGGAAATAGAATGGTGGCAGTAAGTACCGGGGGTACTTGGGCGCATATCACTCTATTTGAAACTCCCTTGTGACTCTGGCTGATCACCATAGAGGGGAGCGACCTGTGCATGACAAGGTGACCTTGATGAGCTACTACATCATTTTCCTAAAAGAGCCTATTTCCATTAGAATGGTACCACATTACATTCTGAGAATTGAGTTAGGTTCATCATTCTAAGCATAATTGTTTTGAATTGTGGAAAAAGTTGATGACTAGTTTGTTCAGTGTGTGTTGAACTGAATGATTGTTGAGAATAATTGTGGTTATCATTATTTTTTTCTTACTATTTATTGTTGTTTGGTGCTTATTGATTTGGTATAATAAACTTACCCTTGCAATTTTTGTACTGTGTGGTTAGCACCTGTGATGATCGCGAACCTTCATTCGTTGGAGTAGATGAGCAGTAGTAGGTGACCTTGGAGGGAGATCTTTTTTGTTGGAGCCGCCAAGCCGACGTGATAACGTTGGAAATCATTTTTGTTTAAAAGAGTTGCATTTTGTAATCAACTCTTTGTTGTGTTTTGGTTGGTTCCTTGATTCCTTTTTGATTGGCCATGTAAATTCTGTAACACCCCAAAATTTTGGGAAGTACAGTCAATTACTGGGGAAAAATGTTAATTCAAGGCAATACAAAAGATTTGAAGGAAGTGACGAAAATACCCCTGGACATTTTGGAAATGACCAAATTGCCCTTAGGTATTTTAGCAAGATATCTTAAGGAAGAAACTTTATAAATACTCTGGGATGCTTGAAACATGATCAGAGTACCCCTAGGGTAATAATTACAGAGTTTCTCTGAACACTTTTAGAAATGACAATTATACCCCTAGGATGAAAGATGAAATTACCAAAATGCCCCTAGGTCAAAACTGACCAAGATGACCTTAGAAATTAATAGGAACCTGAGTATAGGATAAAATACTTTTAGACAACAATTTATCAGCAAGGGTGGAGGCAAAGAACCCTAAATTAGAATTTCTAGGAATTTTGGAAGGTAATTGGAAAAGAAGTTTAATTTAGACTAACTTAGATATCAGAAAATTATAAGAGAAGGATGGATATAATCTATGAAGTTTTCTTTTAATTATAGAAGGAATAGGTTGCCTAAATAAGTTAGTTTTGTAATAGTTAGAGTCAATATGGACCAATAGGAAAATAGAATTTTACTATTACATGCAATAAAAGGAAAATTGGATTAATTTGGAATTCTAGATTAAGCCTTGACCGTATGATGCAAGATCAATGGAGAAAACTTTAAGAAGCTTCAAGGTTGGCCACATGGAAGGTTAAGAAGCTTGAAAATTCCTATTGGACCAAGTAGAAAGCTAGACATAAATGCTTAAGAGATATTTGAAGCAAATTTTATTTTGTTTCCTTTGGCAGAACACGTGAACATTTCTAAGAATTATTTCAAAGATCCCAATGGTCAAAAGTTAGATATATGAGATAGGAGTATATCTTTAAAATTTCAAGAAGATCCAACGGTTAACGAATCCAGAATCATTATTTTACAGAAACGGGTTTTGCAAGAATGAAGAAAAAACATAAAAATCTCTAAAATTTGGCTACTCCACGTGGAAGCAAGGAAAATTAGTGAAACTTTTCCTGAAAGCTTACCAAATCCACGTGCCAATTGAGAGCTAAGGAGAATGGTGTGGAATTCTCAAGAATATGGACACTTGGAAGGTGAGAATTTAGTAGCCAATAAGAAAGAAACATGTAGAAAGGTATCAATGATAGTTTAGAAAGATATTTACACTCACAAATGACTAGGAACCGAAAGTAAGCTCAGCCAAAGGGGCAGTATACGTGCAATTGAGAAAAGAAAAGAAGAAGAATGTAGAAACATGCTACTTGGAAGCAAAGGAATGGCTAGCCAATGAAAGAAAAACAAGTAGAAAGCTAGTCATCATAACCTTTAGATATTTGCAACCAAAAATCAAGCATTAGTACCCCTATAAAAAGGGTGTAGGACCGGAATTTGGGAGCTCTAAGAGAGCTTAGGACGTGCAAAATTCCTCCCAAAGCTTCCCATTTTATCTCTTCCAAATTATACCTTTCACCTAGAACAAAAATAAAGACCTATACCTTGTAACCTCACGTGAAGCACTAGAAACCTTAGGAGCAAGGATCATTCAACTTCAAAGAAGGAAGGCTGTCCAAAATTTTAAGGAAACAATAAGGTAAGGGGGAGTTTATGATAAGCTTAGTTTGAATATTACTCCTTGCTTTATTTCCTTAAGTTTTGTAGACTAAATGTTTGATGAATTGCCTCAAAGAACCAAAGGTTGCTATATGTATGGTTATTTGATTAGGTAACTTGATTTTAGTGTTATACATAATTGATGAATAGACAACTTGAATTTAACCTAATTAATGAAAGTTAAAATGATTTATAACTATATGTTTTATGATTATTTTCAAGAAAATAATTGTTTAGAAGTATAGTGTCTAAATAGAATATTTTGTTACAAGTATACGTTTGATTAAAAGTATTCTATGATTCCTTGGGTTTATATATTTAAATGATGCTACAAATATGTTGGCTTGATTCTTTATTGTTGGATTTGAATTATATTTGCATGATTGAATGTCTTGAGCAAAGGTTATGTATGATTTCATGTGTTGTTGAGTGATACTTTGAGTAACATGTTGCTTGGTGGTTTTATGATTTTGATGATGAAAAAAAATGAGTTAAGATGTGTACTATGTTGATGAGGAAGTATTGGAATCCTTGTGTTGTTAAATATGTTGTGATTATTTATGGATTCCAAGAGTTTTGTTGAACTATGGCTGTATGCTTAGACTGTGGAGTAAAGCTTTCTGTGATGTTTGAAAGAAACTTTACGTATTGTTTTAAAAGCATATGCCATGAGTTTTCAAAGATTTGGAGCTTTAAGGTGCATGAGACATATAATAAAAATAATTATTCATGCATGTTTCATATGCATATGCCCTGCGGGGGTTAAGCCGTGTTGCCCTGCGGGGGTTAAGCCGCGATGTTGTTTGTTAGATAGCTGAGGATTGAGACGAGCGTTTAGACAAAAGGTGTCTAAGCTGGGGGGTAGCCACAGTGGGGAGATCACCTACCCATGATGATCACATGTTGTGTGGGTGTGAGTCCTATTGCAACACTGACCTACTCCGACTGGTCGATCCAATCTGTGCCACTGGGATGGGGCTATCTTGACTGTGACCACTGATAATGAGATGTTGAGAACCTGAGATCTCAGTCATGCATCATATAAAGAAGATGAGCATGCATTATACGCATCACATGATGAGTACGTTGTGAGATGATATGACTTAATTCGTGTGCTGCGTAGATGATTTAAATTAATCTGTGGGTGAATAATCTGAGCTTGTTATTTTATAAATATTATGATAACCATCTGCGTATATATCCTTTATGAATGTTTTATTCAAACTGTGTTTGTCATAAACTTACCCTATTTTGTGTCTGTGGTTGACACCTGTGATGACCCCAATTTATTTGGGCGAGCAGAGGAACAGGAAAGCATAAGTTGTAGATGATATTGAAGAAGGTGTGATGATGAAGATGTGTTGATGACTTGTAACTAGATTTAAATTAGTTGTATTTTACGTTGGCATGTATTTGGGACTGTATAATGAACTATACTTTGGACGGTATTGTTAGACTGTACTTTATTACAATTAAACCATGGAGAGAGAAAGAATTCGTTTATGATATAGACGATTAGTAGAATTTGCAAGCAAAGCAAAAAGAATTTTCGTGAAAAAATTTATAACTAATCTAATTCTAATACAAAGTGGACACAAGATTTCATCTAAAATTAATCAAGCACGAGAGAGCAAAGAGAGGCGTTACAAATTCCAGGCGTAAATACATGTAAAAACTAAATTAAGTTTTGACATGTAAATGATATGTAATGGCTTAAAATATACATACATATGCATTCATTTATGTATTTGTCGTTGTTTGATAAAGGTATTACCGCGAAAAAAGTTACTCTCATTTTCATAATCAAATTTATGTATTTGTGCGTTGTTTGATAAAGGTATTACACCAGAGTTTTTAACTTGAAATAGCCCTTATGCATTATGTAATCAATTAATATGTTGTCGTAATCGATTACTCTAGAGAGTTTTTAACTTGAAATTGCCTTTAAGCATCATGTAATTGATTAATTCGAGAGTGTAATCGATTACAACAGAGAATTATGCAGCATGAATAGTGCCATATATCAGAATTCATATTTTTTCCAAATGTGATGCATAATGAATTTGTGAGTTGAATTTCATGTAATCAGACATGTCATAAGCATGCTATCAGATATTAGATTCATTAAGAATTCCTACCATATTCCTAAGAGCATAGAATCTATCTCTAACAAGGGGTTTAGTAAATATATCAGCCAATTTATTGTTTGTATCAATAAACTCAATTGAGCAGTTACCCTTTTGAATGTGATCTCTAAGAAAGTGATGTTTGATCTCCATATGCTTTGTCCTTGAGTGCATTATTGGATTCTTTGATAGGTTGATACCCCTTGTGTTGTCACATAGCAAAGGAATTTCTTTCAATTCAACACCAAAGTCCTATATTTGTTGCTTTAGCCACAAGCTTTGAGCACAGCAACTCCCAGCTACAATGTACTCTGCATCAGCTGGTAATAGAGTGACACAAGATTGTTTCTTGCAGTGCCATAAAATCAATGAACTTCCCAACCAATGACATGTTCCACTTGTGCTTTTGCTATCTAATTTGCAGCCTGCAAAATCAGAATCTAAGTAACCAATTAAATTCAGTAATGCACCTTTGGGATGCCATAAACCAACTTTTGGAGTTGATTTGAGGTATTTGATGATTCTCTTGACTTTTGTGAGGTGTGATTCTTTTGGATTAGCTTGATATCTTGCACATAATCACACACTCAACATAATATCTGATACGACTTGCAGTCAAGTACAATAGTGATCGAATCATTCCTCTGTATTTTGACTCATCAACCTTCTTGTCTTTTTCATCTGAATCAAGGTAAGTTGTAGTTGCCATAGGAGTTGCAACATCCTTGCTTTTCTCCATGTCAAATATCTTGATCAATTCATTGTAGTACTTTGTTTGACTGAGAAATGTTCCATTCTTCATTTGTTTCACTTGATGTCCAAGAAAGAATGTTAATTCTCTCATCATTGATGTAACACCCTGAAATTTCGATAACTGAAAATAGACGTTTAATGTATTTCTTGTGTTATTTGATTATTTGATTAGTTTAGATTATTTGAAATGTTATGTGAATTATCCATGTGCAATTGCTTGGTGTAGATGTCAAGTTATGTGGAGTTTGGTTGAGATGCGTTGTAATTGAGTGATTTCGAGTTTGACCTAAAACCTGTTTTAGTAAAATCACCATTCCGAGTTTGATCACCTTCAAATTTTAAAGGTGGGTTCCTAACCCACATATAAAACGTTTGACTGTTGGGATTGGCGAAATAACATCTAAAGCATGAGAAATTAATTTTTCACTAAAGCAGAAATTTTAAAATTGGGTCAACTCGCCCAGGCGAATTTGGGAAGGCTTTTTGGCTTGCTTCGACGAGTCAAGTCAGTGTTAAATAGTGCATTAGCATCCAAAATCACGAAAATTGGCCTCCTTCTTCCTCCCAACAGCCACCCCACCTCCCACCATCATCCTCCACCACCCAAGACCACTGGTGACCACCACGGGCCGTTGTTGCTTGCCACGAGACCACTGCACGGAAAGGAACCCTTTAATCCGAGCAGAATCTTTGAAACTCTTCTCGAAGTTTTGATAGAGAACGGAGCCTCCAATCCTCCTTTCTTAGTTTCCTTGAGGTAATCTTATTTCCTTGAGGTAATCTTAGTTTACTTCGTCTTCTTCTAGCTAGTTTACTCTTCTCTTAGTGTCTCTTGTGTTTTGGGTACTGTTGTTGGGAGTTTTACACATCCTTTGAAAACCCTTTAAAAATGAGATGTTGTAAAAGTCTCATTTTTATGAAATTGATGTCTTTTCTGTGATCCTTGTTAAACCCCGGTCACATTAGTTTGATCGGAATTTCAAAATGATGTCTTTTGGTGTGAACTTCCGAAACACCCTTTTAGCCCCTTTTCGATTTAAGTGGGTATTTGACCCCAAATGTTAATATTGATCTTATCTTGGAAATCTATACTAAATTATCTGCAATTTGGTATATAGAGCTCTGCGTTTGGGCCAAAGCACGTGAACTTGAGAGATCTCAAAACGATGTTTCAAAGAGATAAGAGAGAAATATAGATAGGTAAGGGGAGTTTATTATTTGGTTATAGTTGTGATACCATAGTTGGGGGCCAGGGAGTCCAACTATGAGGATATTTGTCTGTCCCTATTATGTGTTGGTTTTCAAGAAAAGTTATCTTTTAAACTAATGGGATGCGATACATTTATTATTGATGTATGTTTGTTCCTGTTGTGTGCTCACTTTCACGAAAAATTGTATTTTTAACTAATGGGATGCGATGAATTCGTTATTGATGGATAAAACTGTGAATGATATTGTTGTTGTAATGATTAGATTTTTGGGAAAAGTCTTAATTACAGAGGAGACTCTGCCCAAAATTTTATAATATGTTTTCATATTTAATTCTTTATTAAATTTTTAAATAGGCATAAGAGTGTGTTTTATATATTGTAGTCCTCCTCTTTAATTTAGGAATTTTCCTAAAAATATCAATCTTGTGATATGATGAATTGTGAATGTATGAAATTTGGGTTGTATGAAGACCTACGAAATGTGAATCTCAGGCATATGTATTATGTATAGATGTGAAATGTGATTGCGCGTGATGTTGTTGATGATATTGAAATTGAGATGCCATTGATGTAGTTGATGATGTTTAAATGAGATAATGTTGAGGTGGTTGATGATGTTGAAATGCGATGATGATATTGAGATGATATGATGTTGAGGTTGATAATGACATTGATGAGAGATAATGTTGATGTGAACAATGTCATTATGTGATGTGGATATACATGGATACCCATGGGGTGTGTATGACGGGTTACCCTTGCGAGGAAGGATTTGTTCCTAGCCAGGTCATACATTGATGGTGCACATGGTTATAGGCTGTGTATGTACATGTGGGGTGCAATGGTCGATTGGTTACCCTTGCGAGGATGGATTTGTTCCTAGCCACAGTCAATGTATCGGTGAACCCACATTGGTGTGTTATGTATGTACATGGGGGGTGCATGACGGGTTACCCTTGCGAGGAAGGATTTGTTCCTAGCCGGGTCATGCATTGATAATGCCCATGTTTCATACTTCATTTGCATGGATGGAAATAGAATGAAGGCACGCCCGTACCTGTGGGTTTCAGTGGGTTGAAAACGTAGGTGATGTGTTGCAAACACATCTTAGTTATTAGGCTAGTTTAGGTTATAATTTAGTTAAATGATTAGGGAAATAGGTTAGAATTAGTTAAGTTTATTAATTTATTGTTTTTAATTCAAATTCATTACCAATTGAGTATTTTCAGGCCAAGAGAGGAGTTCAAAAGTAAAAGAAAGAGGAAAACTAAGCTGAAGGACTCGCGTGGATCGCGCCAGATCCCGCGCGAGTCGCGCCACTATGGGAATTCCAAGCATTAAGCTCGAACAATCCACGCGAGTAGCATGGAGTGCCGCGCCATCAGCGCCAGATGCCCAGTGCCAACCTTCCAGCTCGTAGACTCCACGCTATCAGCGTGGAGTTTCACGCTAACAGCGCCATCCATTCGTCAACTTAGCACGATCAGCGCGGGACTCCACGCTATTAGCGTGGAGTTGATTTTCTTTCCTGACTTAAACTTATCTGTTTCAAAAATTGCAGAAAAAAAAGCCGTTGTTACCAGAATTAATCTATCTTGAAGGCAATTATAAAAAGAAACCTCTGAGGTGAAGAAGGGACTTCTCTTGACAGATTGAAAACATCATTCTAAACCTTGGGAATTCAAGAATCAAGGCTAGGGTTTCTGCACAACTATGAATTATTCTACTGCTGTATTGTTTTTGAGGCCTATGGTAGGCTAAATCTTGTATTGTGGGAAGGCCATGAACTGATGAGGATTCCTCTGTAATTTGACTGGTATTGAATAATATGTTTTGATTGTTTTATTCTTTTCAGTTTTCAATTTCTATTCTTATTTGAATTTGATCACTTCAATTAAGTACTTAGGGTTAGAATTCGCAACGGGAACGTTGGGGTTCTAATTTCTGACCTGTGAAGAATAACATTTGTTCATTACCTAGGAATAGGGATGCGTGAATGCAGACTTATAATATGATCTTTTAAATGCTTAAACTGATAGATTTCACTAAGGAATTAGGTTTTCGATTCAGGTTAACGGGATAATTCACTAAGGAATTAGGGATTAAATAATCTAGGAAAGGCTTATTCTCTGAACAATCATAACAGGAACCCATATGATGTATTCTCTAAATGCTTAGTTTGACAGACTCGCTAAGAGCTTAGGATTCTCGATCGAATTAAAGGGCTGAATCACTAGTTAGCTAGGATTTACGAATTTAGAAGAGATTTATCATGTGTGTACGTTAAATTAACAAACCAGTCAAGTGGAAGAGGAGGAATCAAAGGGGATTGTGACTGACCACAATTAATTCTCCATTGGTAATCTTTCAACTCAATTTACTGCATTTATTTAATTTCTGTCTTTACCTTCAAACAACCAATCCAATCAACAGCATTTCTCTGCGTAATTTACTGTTTTCTTCTCAATCACACTAATTTACTATTGCTGTGAAATCACCCCAATCCCTGTGGAGAACGATACTCACTTACCTAATCTTTATTACTTGGAAACGATCGGTGCACTTGCCGTACACTTTTAATTTCGCAACAGCAGGTACTAAGGGGTCATCAGGTTTGGAATTCCTTAGCGATGTTGGCTGATCACCGGGGGGAATGGCCAGTGCACGACAGGGTGGCTCTGATAAGTGGTGAATCATTTTTCCTGTGAGAGGCTATTTCTGGGATATGGTACCACATTGCATGCTGATAGATGAGTCAGATGCATGCATCATTCTGTACATGATTGTTTGAGTTGTGAAATGCATTGGATGATTGGTTTGTTGAGTTATTGGAATCATGGATTTTTGTCAATGATTGTGGTGGGTAATGTTGTTTCCTTCCCAATTGCTGTTATCTGATGCTTGTTGGTTTTATATAATAAACTCACCTTTATTTTTGTTGTACCGTGTGGTTGGTACTTGTGATGATCGCGAACTTTCGTTCATGTGAGTAGATGAGCAGTAGTAGGTGTCTCTGGAGGGAGATTCTTTTGGTTGGAGCCGCCAAGCTGACATGATGACGTTGGAGTTCTTTTTGGAAAGAATTGTGTTTTTTTAATCAACTCTTTCTTAGTTAGTTCCTTGAATTCTTTTGTTAGACATGTAAGATTCCAGGTGTAATTACATGTAAAACTGAATTAAGTACTAATATGTGAATGATATGCCATGATATGTGAATGATATGCCATGATACAATATATATATATATATATATATATATATATATATATGTATGTATATATTCAATTATGTAATTGTATCGTATGTATGATAGTTGTATTATCGCAAAAAATTTACTACCATTTTCATAATCAAATTAATGGAGTTTTTTTTTTAAATTTGAAAATTCGCCAAATTAGAGTTAGTGATATAGTAGCGACGAGGCGAGTCGTTACAATTGACATATCAAATCCATTTTGCATAGAGATTAAGAATTCCTTGCACAAGGAATTGTTAGTTAAACCAAAAAAAATATCATCAACATATATTTGAACAAGTAATATGTCATTGGCAGATTTCTTGATGAACAATGTTTTATCTACTTGACCTCTTATGAAGGATTGCCTAAGTAGAAAATTGTTCAATCTTTCATACCAGGACTTAGGAGCTTGCTTTATCAATATTCTTAGGTTCAATTTGAGAAACAAAAGCCATATCACAACATATATTTCCTGATAGAAGATCTAGTAGATACTCCCTTAGTTACTTCACTAATTATGTTGTCAAGGAAGAGATCTCTCGAGTCCTTAGTCAAGGAAGGATCAATTTCTTCATTTGATTCATCCTTTTTCTTCTCATTTGATTTATTGATTTTGACATAATCTTCTATTGGTCCTGCATCATTATCACAACTCTTTTCCTCTTTTGAGGAGTTAGATTCATCACAAATAACATGTATAGATTCTTCCATGCATAAGGTTCTTTTATTGAAAACTCTATATGCTTTACTTTGTAATAAATATCCCAGGAAGATAGCTTCATCAGACTTTGCATCAAATTTTCCAAGAGACTCCTTTCCATGGTTTAAAACAAAACATTTACAACCAAAATATCTAAGGAGTGAAATGTTTGGTTTTCTACCTTTGTCTAGTTCATAAGGAGTTTTCTTTACAATGAGCCTTATGAGTAATCTATTTAAAGTGTAACAAACAGTGCTCACTGCATCAGCCTAAAAATATTTTGGAAAATTTGTTCCATTAAGAGTTCTTGCTCCTTCTTCAAGAGATTTATTTTTCCTCTCGACAACACCATTTTGTTGAGGTGTTCTTGGAGCATAAAAATTGTGGTTAATTCCATTTTCTTCACAGAACTTTTCAAGATGCTCATTTTAGAATTCACCACCATGATCACTTCTTATTGAGATAATTTTGTAGCCTTTTTCATTTTGAACAAGCTTGGCTAATTTTCTAAAAGCATTAAAAGCATCACTCTTGGATTTTAAAAATAAAGTCCTTGTGAATCTTGAGTAGTCATCAACTATTGCAAGGCCATAGTAATTGCCACCTAAGCTCATAGTTCTTGAAGGACCAAACTAATCCATTTGAAGCAATTCAAGAGGTCTTGAGGTGGAAACAAAGTTTTTATTTTGAAAAGAGATCTTTGTTTGTTTCCCCTTTTGACAAGCATCACAAAGTTTGTTCTTTTCAAACTTAAGTTTAGGTAAACCAATAACTAAATCTTTTCTAATGAGCTTGTTCATGTGATGCATATTAATGTGACTAGCTCTTCTATGCCACAACCATGATTCATCAATCTTACTTACTAGGTAGTTAATATTATGAATGATTGCATGTTCTATAGCAAGTAGATGTTTCCTTTCTTTTTCCTACATGAATAACCTCACCAGATTTTCCATCACATATTAAGCAGCAATTATTATTAAAGGATACTTTTAATCCTTTATCACACAACTGACTTATACTCAGAAGATTGTGCTTTAGGCCTTACACATAAAGTACATTTCTGATTTTGGTTTTAAAGTTGTCACCAATATTGCCTTCTCTTATTATTTTTCCTTTATTGTTGTCTCCATAGGTGACAAATCCACCATCCTTTAAAGTCAGATTTGTAAGCATGGACTTATCATCAGTCATGTGTCTAGAGCATCCACCGTCTAAGTACCATACTGATGCTTTAGCCCTAAGACACACTTGCAACAATCAAATCAAGTAGCAAAGTAAGGTACCCAATTAAGATTGGGTCCATAAGGGTTAGCTATTTTTCTCTTTTTCTTAGGAACCCATATGCAGTCTCCATTAGGCATATAAAACCTTTTAGCATAACACTTATGAGATGTGTGATCTTCCTTCATGCAGTAATGACACATAACATATTTTGATCTTCTTTCAAAATGAGCCTTTTTAGTATGCTTTATTTTTTAAAGCCTTTTTCTATTCAACTGTTTTGGAGGTACAAACTTGGTGTTCTCAAAAGGTTTTGTTTGATGTTTGTAACCCAATCCATTTGTATCTCCAGCTACTTTTGCACACTTAACATTTGATTCAAATCACATTTTCCTTGATAAAGCAATTTTAGGAGATCTACCAAGTACAAGTTTTCAGTTTGTAAAGTCTTCCATTTTTCAAGTTGGCTCTTTTTGAATTCATCAAATTCTTTTTGTAAAGCTTTTTGATCATTTACTTTTGAAGAGGAAGAAGCACACACACACCCATTAGCTTTGTAGCTTGAAACAAGTTTCTCATTCTCTTCTTCCAAGTTACAAAGTTCAGCTTGCATTGAAGCAAGTTTAGTGGTATGCCATTTAAGCTTACCTTTTAGTTTATTGTTGGAGATTGCAAGTTTTAAAGCCACCGCATGCATTTCATAGCAAGCATCAACAAGTTGATCAAGTTTAAGATTTACTTCTGATTCAGCACATGAGTCTTCTTCATCAATTGTTGAAGTTAGGCAAACATTTGCTTCTTCATTTTCACTTGATGATTCAAAAGTTGTTGAAGCATCTTTTTCCCATGCAATGTAGGCTTTCTTTGATTTTCCATCTTTCTTCGCTTTCTTTTCACATAATTGCTTCTTCAAATATATAGGACATTCAGATTTAATGTGGCCTTGCTTACCACATTCAAAGCAATTGTAGTTCGTGGTATTGTTGTTGTCACTCTTTTTGTTGAACTTGGTGAACTTTCTATTCTTGTTTTTCTTCATGAATTTGCTAAACCTTTTGATTATTAGGTTCAGATTCTCATCACCTTCATCTCCACTTGAGTCATCATTTTTCTCAACATCAAAGTATGCAGCTTTCAAGGCAATACTCTTCTATTTTTTGTCTGCATCTTCTGCATGTGTTAGTTGAGACATTTCTAACTCGTACTCAAGTAACTTACCAAATAGTGCAGCCATAGACATCTTTGATAGATTTTTAGATTCCTTGATCGTTGTCACCTTCGGTTGCCATGGTCTTGTTAAGCATTTCAAGATCTTGATGTTTAGTTCCTCAGCATCAAATGCTTTTCCAAGACCAAGAAGATGATGAACGATGTGTGTGAATCTAATTTAGAGTTGAAAGATGTTTTCAGTTGTGTTTATCTTGAACATCTCATACTCATGGATCAATGCATGTTTCCTTGTTCTTCTAATTGCATTTATTCCTTCATGAGTAATTTCAAGCATCTAATTGAATTTATTCCTTCATGAGTAATTTCAAGCATTTCCCGCATCTCCTTAGCACTCTTGCACCTAACAGTCCTAAAAAATTCATCAGACGATAATGCAGAGGTTATCATATTCTTTGCTTTGAAATCTTATTGAACTACCCTTTTTTCTATGTTTGTAATTTCATCCCATTCTTTGGGAATCATTTCATTATGTTGGAATCAAATGACCTTTTTCTATTGCATTCCATGCACCAAGGTCATTTGATTGAATGAAAATCTGCATTCTGTTTTTCCAAAAACTGAAGTGTTCTCTGTTGCGCGATTTATGCGAATATGTTTACGGCAAGTGCACCGATCGTTTAACAAGTAATAAAGTGTAAGTAAAGTATCGTCTCCACAGGGATTGGAAAGATTTCGCAATAATTATAAAGATCATAATTGAACAAGAAAAAGAAAAAGTACGCAACAGTAGTTGGATGCTTGTGTTGAATTGAGAAAGAAAATTTAACAAAACAGTAAATTTAAAATCGAAAGATTACCAATGAGAAGTAATTGTGGTCAGGCGCAATCCCGTATAAGTATCACCTCCTTCAATTGACTGATTATTTTATCTTGAAGTTTACATAAGATCAATCTCTCCTATATTCGTAAATCCTAGAACTACTAGAGTCTTAACCAGCGATTCAACCCTTTAATTTGATCGAGAACCCTAACCTTCTAGCGATTCTGTCAAACTAAGAATTCAGAGAACAAATCTTATGGGTTCGTGTTATGTTTACTCGGAGAATAAGTCTTTTCTATTTTAGTTAATCAACCCTTTAAACTGAATTTGTAACCTAATGTCTTAGCGAAACTATTCAGTTCAAGCAATTAAAGAACATATTATAACCTCCGCACTCATGCATCCCTATGTCTAGGTGAAGAACAAGTGTTAATCTTAACAGGTCAGATATTACAATTCCAACGTGTCCATTGCGAAGTATAACTCTCAATACTCATTCAGAGTGATCAATTCTAAACGAAATTATGATTAAACACAGAAAAGAATTAAAATAAACAAAACATATGCATTCAATACCAGTCAATTTACAGAAGGGAACTCATACGTTTATGGCCTTTCCACAACAAGATGATTAGCTAGCCATAGGCCTCAAGAACATCAAAGCAATTGGATGAGACATGATGCTGCAGAACTTTGACTCCGATCTTGATTCCTAGGTTTTGCCTTCAATAAAACTCTCGAATCTATGTGTAATTGTATCTCCTAAGCTAGGTCTCTCCGTGTCTAATAATCCAGAAAACACTCATATTTATCGAGTATTTTAATTACAGTAACAAAGCAAAAACCTTCTGCATAATTTCGAAGCAGATATTCATTAATTAAGGAAAGAAATCATAACCACGCGGCTCGCGCGCGATACCACGCGAGTCGCGTGGACTGGCAGAAAGGAATGACGCGTATCGCGTGGAATGTGAAGTGCCTCGCGTGAATTGGCAGAGCTGAAATGGCTTAAAACCTGGAAGTTCCCACGCGACTCACTTGTATAACGGCGCCACTCGCGTGATCTTCTCTGGTCTTCCAAGTGGCTCGCGTGGATGTTGGCGCGACTCGCGTGATTCTCCAGATCTTGTTATTTACTTTTAATTCCCTCTTTTTGGCCTGCAAACACTTAAATGATATTAAAATGCTTTTATAATGCAAAATACTAAATATGACTAATTTTTAGAATTATTTACTAACTATTTAATAAAAATATGACTTAAAACTAATCTATAATTAAGATGTGTTTGCAACACATCATTCTCCCTCAAACATCAGAGGACGATTAAGGGAGAAACCCTCCTTGAAGCTAATTTGTGTGGTATTCATTTTCTTTGAAAAAAGATAGTGATCTTGAGTAACACACAATAAACTGCACTAATACCAATTGAAAACAGTATGAACAACACATAAGAAACAAGAAAGAGGTGAATTGGTTGTTCTTGGCCAATTAAAAATTCTTAAACAATCAAAGTTAAAAATATCGTATAACAAAACAGTCTAAGAAATCTTTCAACCAGTCAAACACCAATCCTTAAAGAATGCAATTGATAAGTGCCATATTTTAGTTATTTTTAGGATTATAATGCTAGCACTTATCTTTTGATTTCAGTGAATTCGCTTATAAACTAGCCCTAATCCTAGTTGTTTTATATTTTGTACATATATAAATAATGTTGTTTACATTTGGAAGATTCATTCATTCAATTTTGATGTTTCGATAGGTATCTGTGGCATCCAAAACAACCAAAACAAGAAGAAAGGGCAAAAAGGTCAAAAGAATAATTTTTTGGAAGCCAAATTTGCCCAGGCTAGCAATTACCTCGCCTGGGTGAGTTAACCTTTCTTCAGCATTAAGCCTCAACTAGCCTGGGCAAGTAAACCATGAGTAAATCACTCGCCTAGGTGAGTTTGCCTGACCAGCTCCACTTTTTCCTATAAAAGTCCATGCAAGGAAGGAGAAAGGGAGATGAAACAAAACCAGAATGTGAAGAAACCATAGAAAACGTAGAGAGAGGTGAGAGAAGAGAGAAATTGGTGGGGAAACTCTGTCGAAAAGGATCGAGGATCGCTTCCTTCATCATGTTTATAGTTGATATTGTGCTCTACACAATGATCGACTAGTTTCTTCAAAGGATTGTAGGTAATCTTCGTACCCTTATGTATCTCTTTTGATATTTATATGTATCAATCTTTTCTACTCATTATTGGTGATTTCATTCTATTCTTAATGCTTGAGTCTACTTGATCACTAGTTTCATGAAATTAGATTCTAAGTTTGACTGGAAAGTGCTCTTAGGATTTGAACTGAAAGATTTTACTCTTTACATTACGTTGTTAGAAATAAAGCATAACGTTTTGATTGCAAACAACACGAGATTATGATTATAAGGCTAGGATATTTATTTCATATGCAAGGGATCGATATTTAGTAAATATCCTCAGGATTCTCGAATATGAGGGATCGATTTGGGATGATTTAATGTGTGCATCAATAATGTTAGAAAATGATTTATACATGGTACTGATAATGGGATACTGAGGGTATGAATGATGAAGTCCAATCCTACACTTTTCTTGAATTAATTAAACTCGTTTTACTTGTTTCTGTAATTTTTCGTAATTTTGACGCATTAAATCCATTATTTCCGTTATTTCTTTACATTCGTATTTTCCATTGTTTTTGCAAACACATGAAATCCCGATTAGTGTTTGTTGTAAATAACTATTAAACTATTTCTTTTATTTAAAATAACTTAGTAACTCAAGTCCCTGTGGAGACGATCTCTTTATAAATTCTGTAACCTGCGACGACATTGGTACGCTTGCCAATAGTCTAACAAGTTTCTGGCGCCGTTGCCGGGGACTTGAGTCACTTACTTAGTTCTTTTATGTTTAAATTTTCAGTTTAACATTTTCTTTACTTTTGTTAAATATTTTGATTTTGATTTTTGTATATATTCTCATATTATATTTTCACTAAACCTTGGTGCTTACGGGATATTGTAGTTTGTTCTTTTTCCTTTATGCGAGGTAAGTTTTCTGCAGATAAATCTTTGTTTGATCCAAAATTATCAAAACAGAAAGGAAGAACAGGAAGAAAAAGAAACAAGAAGCCAATAAGCCACCGACTGAAAATTCTTTTATTAATTCTCCATCACTAGAAAAGCCACCTGTAATTGATAATATGGTTGACAGAGGAGGAGAAGGAAATAGACCACCAAGGAGGACTCTTAGTGACTATGCTTACCAACAGGGACCAAAACATTACAATAGCATAGTCTTTCCTCCTTTCAGCAATAAAATTGTGGAATTGAAGCCAGCAATACTCAGCCTTATTGGCTCACATCCCTTTGCTGGAATGGATCATAAGGACCCATACACACACTTGTCTACTTTCATGGAGCTATGCAGTACCATGGGAGCTTCTGACAAAGATGCTGAAGTTGTTTATCTTAGAGCTTTTCCATTTTCTTTGATAGGTAAAGCGAATACTTGGCTTCAATCCCAACCAAACAAAAGTCTCAACACTTGGGAAGAATTGGAGGAAAAATTCATTGCTAGATTCTTTCCTCCATCTAGATTTATAAATGCAAAATCAACAATTGCTACTTTTTCCCAAGGAGCAGATGAACCTCTCTGTGAGACATGAGAGAGATTCAAATCATTATTGCAGAGGTGCCCAAATCACAATTTTGATTATGTTACATAACTACACATTTTTTACAGTGGTTTGAGACCTCAAACAAAAATGATTCTTGATGGCTCAGCTGGAGGTACTATGATGTCAAAAAGCCCGAAGGAAGCAATTACAATCATTGACTCCATAGCAGCCAGTGATTACCAGTCTCACCATGATAGATCTCCGGTAGAAAGGAAAGGTATGATTGAGCTAGATACTCAAAATGAAACTCTAGCTTAGAATAATTTGTTAACTCAGCAAATAGAGGCCTTAACAAAACAAATAGGTCAACTTCCTCAACAATTCTAGCATGGAGGATCATAGAAAACACACATAGCTGATCAAGTTCAACAAGTTCTGAGATGTGATTTAAGTGGCGGCGAACATCAAAATGGCCACTGTCCAGCACCTAGTGGTTGTCAACCAGAAGAGGAGTTTCATTATTTGCAAAATCAGACCAGACCTCAACAGAATTATCAAGGAAATTACCAAGGCTACCGAGGTGGTCCAGGTTCAAATCAACCGTATGGTTGGAGACAAAATAATAATGCATATACTGCTCCCACTAACTCTTCTTTTGTAGGTCTCACTAACAACTCATATGCAGGTCCTTCTAATCATTCTTATCTAGGTCCTTCAAATAAGGGTCCACAACAACAAGCTCAACTTGATAGATTGTCAAAAATGGAAGACACTTTAACTCAATTTATGCAAATGTCCATTACCAATCAAAAGAATATCGATGCTTCCATCAAAAATCTTGAAGTTCAGGTGGGAAAACTTTCAAAACAACTCTCTGAGCATGAAGGTGGATCTTTCTCAACAAACACACAAGTCAACCCAAAGGAACAATGCAACGTAATTATAACAAGGAGGGGGACTGTGGTTGGTTTGAAGGATGATGATGAGAAAAATAAAATGAAGGAGTTGTAGAAAATAATAATGAAAAGAAGAAGAGTTGAAAAAGAAAATGAGAAAAATGATGAAGTGGTGACAAAAGAAAAAATTGAAAAGAAGGTGACAAGTGAAGAGAAGCAGAAAACAACTGATAAAGGCAAAGTTGTACTAAATCCTCCACCAGTTCTGCATATGCCTTATCCACATGCTCCATCAAAGAAAGCAAAGGAAAGGCAGTAAAAACGTTTCTTAGATGTTTTCAAACAACTGCAAATTAACATGCCTTTCTTTGAAGCATTGGAGTAGATTCCAACATATGCCAAATTCATGAAGGATCTACTTACAAAGAAGAAAAGATACATGGATGATGAAACAATAGAGTTGGATGTAGGTTGCAGTGCAATTATCCAAAAGACCATTCTAGAAAAATCCAGAGATCCCGGTAGTTTCACAATTCCTGTGACTATTGGAAGATTATCAGTGGGAAAGGCTCTTCTTGATTTAGGTGCAAGCATCAACCTTATACCATTGTCCATGGTCAAGTGAATAGGAGAAGTAGAAATCAGACTAACAAGGATGACTTTGCAGCTAGCTGACAGAACTATTAAGCATCCTTATGGTATCATTGAAGATGTATTGGTGAAAGTTGACAAATTTTTCTTTCCAATAGACCTTGTAGTGATGGATATGGATGAGGTCAGTAAAGTTCCATTGATTCTTGGCAGACCTTTTGTGAAGACTGCTAAGGTTTTGATTGATGTTGATGGAGGAAAACTCACTGTAAGAGTGCAAGATGATGAAGTGCAATTCAATGTCCTTGAGGCCATGAAGCACCCTATAGATAAAAGAGAGTGTTTTAGAATAGATGTCTTGGATGAGGTAATTTCTGACTCTAAAAAATTGATTCACAGAGAAGATGGTTTGGAGAAAGCACTAACTGAAGCATTCAAAGACGGGAATAATTGTAAAGATAGGGAAAGTCTAGATTATCGTCAACAGTTGAATGCTTGCAAAGAAATTCCGTATCACCAATCTCTCTTTGAAGAAACAAAAAGAGATAAGCAAAATGAGGAAACAAAGCTAGAGTTAAAGGTATTAGCTTCAAATTTAAAATATGTTTTTCTAGCAAGTAATTCCCAGAAACCAGTCATCATCAATGCAAATATCTCTAAAGAAGAAGAACATAAATTGGTAAAAGTTTTGCAGAAGAACAAAGAAGCCATTGGTTGGACCATATCAGAGTTAACATGTATTGTCCTTCTTATTGTATGCATGAAATTTTAATGGAAGAATATTATAAACCTGTAGCTCAGCCACAAAGACGTCTCAATCCAACCATGAAATAAGTTGTCAGAAAGGAGGTAGTCAAGCTACTGGAGGTTAGAATGATATATCCCATATCAAATAGCCAATGCGTAAGCCCTGTACAAGTAGTTCCAAAGAAAGGTTATATAACGGTTGTTAAAAATGATAAAAATGAGCTTATTCCAACTCGTACTATTACGGGTAGGAGAATGTGTATTGATTATAGGAAGCTCAATACCGCCACCAGAAATGATCATATTCCATTACCTTTCATGGACCAAATGCTGGAGAGACTAGCAGGACAACAATTCTACTGATTTCTTGATGGTTATTCAGGATATAATCAAATCAATGTTAATCCTGAAGACCAAGAGAAGACAACTTTTACCTATCCCTTCGGTGTTTTTGCTTATAGGAAGATGCCTTTCGGTCTTTGTAATGCACCTGCTACATTTCAGTGATGCATGCTTGCTATTTCTTTGATCTTGTTGAAAAGAGCATTGAAGTATTCATGGATGATTTCTTTGTTTTTGGTTCTTCTTTTGATTTATGTCTCTCGAATCTTGACATTGTTTTGAAGCGATGTGTTGAAACAAATCTTGTGCTCAACTGGGAGAAATGTCATTTTATGGTAACTGAAGGTATTGCATTGGGGCACAAGATCTCTGTTCATGGCATTGAGGTTGACAAAGCCAAAGTGGACGTCATAAAAAAATTGCCTCCACCAACAAATGTCAAAGGCATTAGAAGCTTTTTGGGACATGCTGGATTTTACAAGCATTTCATCAAGGATTTTTCTAAGATTGCCAAACCCTTGAGCAATTTCTTAAACAAAGAAGTTTTCTTTCATTTTGATGATTTCTGTTTAAAAGCTTTTGATACTTTGAAACAAAAACTGATTTCTGCACCCATAATCACTACACCAAATTGGACACTTGATTTTGAAATAATGTGTGATGCAAGTGATTATGCTGTAGGAGCAATTTTGGGTCAAAGGAAAAATAAAGTTTTCCATGTTATACATTATGCAAGCAAAGTTTTAAATGAAGCTGAAATTAATTATGCAACAACTGAGAAAGAATTGCTTGCAGTAGTGTATGCTTTGGAAAAATTTAGATCTTATTTGATAGGATCTAAGGTTGTAATTTTTATTGATCATGCTACTATAAAATATTTGCTAGTGAAAACTGATTCTAAACCAGACTTATCCATTGGATTCTACTTTTCCAGGAATTTGATTTAGAAATCAAGGATAAAAAAGGAAGCAAGAATCATGTAGCTGATCATCTTTCCAGATACCATTGATGAGGTAACCACACAAGGTCCTGAAATTCAAGAGGATTCCCTGACGAAAAGCTATTCAATATTTCAGAAAGGAAATGGTTTGCTAAGATGGAAAATTTCAAAGCATCTAGTTCAATTCTTGATGATTACACTTGGAGGGACGCTAAATACTTTGTGTGGGATGATCCTTACCTCTTTATAATTGGAGCAAATAATCTCTTGAGAAGGTGTGTAACTCAGGGGGAGGCAAGAAGCATATTGTGGCATTGCCATAGTTCACCTTATGGATGCCATTACAATGGAGAAAGGACTGCTGTTAAGGTCCTCCAATCAGGTTTCTATTGGCCTACTTTGTGTAAGGATGCATATGAATATGTTCAAAAGTATGATAACTGTCAAAGAACAGGTGGAATCTCTAGAAGGAATGAAATGTTACTACAAAGCATTCTGGAGGTTGAATATTTTGACTGCTGGGGAATAGATTTCATTGGTCCATTTCCATCATCTTACTCAAATGAATATATTTTATTGACTGTGGAATATGTAACCAAATGGGTGGAAGTGATAGTTGTACAGCATGCAAATGCAAAGACCGTCATTCACTTTCTCAAGAAAAACATCTTTTCAGGGTTTGGCACACCAAGGGTGTTGATAAGTGATGGAGGATCTAATTTCTGTAATGTCCAACTCAAAAAGGTTCTCCAACACTATAGTGTCAGACACAAGGTAGCTTCACCTTACCATCCCCAGACCAATGGGCAAGCTGAAGTTTCTAACAGTGAAATCAAGAAAGTTTTGGAGAAACAGTTACTCAATCAAGGATTTGTCTCAAAAGTTAGATGAAGCTCTATGGGCATATAGGATAGCATATAAAGCTCCAACATGACTCACTCCCTTCCAATTGGTCTATGGAAAATCTGTTGGATACAGGGGGAGCAATAAGAAGATGAAGCTTGTGCCTTAGAAGAATGTTTTAAGCTTTTCACATGCCTTGAAGATTGTAATTTAAATTAAGTGTATGAGAGGCCAATCTTTTGATCCTTGCATTGCATGCACATAATCATTAACAAGCTTACATGTTTTCATTAAAAGTATCAAAGCTATTAATGTTTTTAAAAGAAATCAATAAGTCATGGTTAATGTTTTTGGAAAAATGTAATCTTAATGCTTTAATTGATTACACAGCGTTTTAATCGATTATTTGCTTCGTTTTAAATCTGGGAAAGCCATGATGAACATTTTAATCGATTACATGACTCTTGTAATTGATTACATAGTAAAAACAAAAAGCTTGCCTCATTGATTTAATCGATTACCAAATATTGTAATCGATTACACAAGCTTGCTTCACAATGTACTTCACTGCTTTAATCGATTACAACTTGGTTTAATTGATTATTCTATTCGTTGTAAAACCCAGAATGAAGCTATGAACAACTTAATCGATTAAAAGGCAATTTAATTGATTACATAAGCCATTTAATCGATTATTTGGCGCATTGTAATCGATTACAATCTGTTACAAAAAGCTATTATAAATTGAATGAAGGCTTGTCTATTTTTCCAACAAGAATACTTCAAATTTTCTGAATATACACAAGCCTTCTCAAAGTTAGAAAGTGATTTTTTGGGTTAACTAAGTTCTTGTCCCACTCTTTAATCTTCATGGGTTTTGAATGATTTCTTGGGCAAGAGTTTTCAAAGAAGTTTTGGAGAGCATGTTCTGAAATCCTTTTCTGCAATTAAATTATGATTGGTAAAGTACATGCATTCATATTCATTGGATCATCAGGTTGTTTCTCTCCATTTTCTCTGATTGTAAATTCGTTTTTGTATTTTTGGTTATTTGAAGCTATTGTAGAGGACTCTTTGAAGCTTGTGCTAGAGTAGTGTTCTCTAGAGGAAGAACAGAGTAGTGTTCTCTAGTTCTTAATCACTGGGAGTCTAATAGGGTTTTAGATTTCCATTCTTTATCTAGGTTTGATAAAGGGTGATTGTTGTAAAGCTTGTAAAGAACTGAAATTTATAATAGTGGAACTCTAATCTAGTGTTGTGATATGCGCCTAGCATATAAGGTTTCCTAAGCTTTTAGAAGCAAGAATTGAGCATTAAGCATGGATAATTGCCTTTTTTGTGCTATGATTTGAGCTAATGTGATAAATTGCCAGGAAATCAATCAAAGATGCCAAGATTAAGCAAAAATCAGAAGAAAAGAACCAAGCTTGGAAGAAAACTCTGGCGCCATCAGCGCCATTCATGGCGCCACCAGCGCCAACAACACTGGAAGCCAGTGCCATCCACGCTAAAGCCGTGCCAAGGGCGCCATTAACTCTGGAACCTGGCGCCATTAGTGCCAGGCTGGCGCCAGGAGCGCCATTATCACTGTCAGTTGGCGCCATGAGGGCCAAGTTGGTGCCATCAGCGCCATTCATTCTACAAGTTGGCGCCATCAGAGCCAGTCTCGCGCCATCAGCGCCACAGGTCGACAGAAGCTCTGTAATTAAAGCTGTCAAGGGCAAAACAGGGACTTCGCAAGCTGGGTTATAAATATTGCATCCTCAGCATTGAATGCAGGACTTCTTGGAGGGAAACAACACAAAATAGGGTTTTAGAAAGCTTGGGTGCCTTAGCTAGGGTTTAAGGGAGTTGGAGGCTCAAGTGGAGGTTCTTCTCCATCTTCTTCTCCTTGCACTTCAGCTGGGTATGCCATTTTTTGTAACACAGCCACCCACAATGAGGTTTGCCTAGCTACATTACTTCGCATATCGTTATAACCTTATTTACTTGTTGATAATAGTTAATGCTTATAATTAGGTTTAATTTAATTGCTACACACACACAATAACAATTTCTTAAGTTTAATTGTCCTCCAATCTATTGATATTAATTATAATTTAATTGGTCAAACAATCCTCGTGGGAAGGATATCTTTCTTATCATTATATTACTTGGAACGATCGGTATACTTGCCGAAATCACAACAAGTTTTTGGCGCCGTTGCCGGGGATTGTTTTAGCCAATTTTATTATAAGTTTTTATCTTTAAGGTTGGATTTATTTTGTTACTGACCTGCTTCCAGAGTTTATGTGAGGTACCGCTGACCCCGTGAATCTACAGTTTGATCCTGAGATCGAAAGGACTATTAGGAAGAACCGGAAGTTAGCGAGACAAAGTAAGGAAGCAGAAGTATCTAGTTCTAGACCACAAGAAGAAGAAGAATTAGAAGAAGAACTAGATATGGCTGGGAGGAATGGAGAGCAGCCAAGACCTGAGGATGAACTCATGGAGGACACCCTTGCTCCTTTGTTCGTCCGGCCTGCATCTAGCATAGTCAGACCACCTATACAAGCTAACAACTTTGACATCCACCCTTCTTTGATTAGCTTGGTGGAACGGAGTCAATTCGGTGGGGAGGATGATGAGGATCCTCGTGACTTTGCTGATAGATTTATGATGATCTGCGACACCATCCGCCATCATGGAGTGTCAGATGACGCTATTAGATTGCGGCTCTTTCCTTTTTCCTTGAAAGGGAAAGCTTCCAAGTGGTTGGGCCACCAAGCTTCAAACAGTATAACCACTTGGGACGAGCTGATGGCAAAGTTCTTTGCCCAATATTTCTCCATGGAAAAATACAACCGTGTGGTGAATGAGATCACCAATTTCACTCAGCTCCAAGGAGAAACATTATGTGCGGCATGGAATAGATTCCAAGAGCTGATCCGGCGATGTCCTCAATAGGACATGCCAGTTGGGAAGAGGGTGCGCATCTTCTTCAATGGTTTGTCACCTGAATCCAAGCTGGTTGTAAATGGAGCTATCGGAGGCTCCACAAGATCAAAGACCGCAGCCCAGACTCATGATTTGATCGACTCTTTGGCCCGTACCGAAAATGAGAGTGTTGTAACTCACCCTAAGAGGGAAGTCATTCATCTGGGCAGCAATGATGCAATGTTGGCAGAGCAGAAGTTGTTATCACAGCAGCTAGCTATCCTCAATGCTAAAATTGACAAGCTTGAGATCTCAAAAGCTCAAGCTTCTTTAATTAAGGCAGGCGTGGTTGCATGTGAATATTGCCAAGGGGACCATGAGTCCAATGTTTGTCCAACCTTGGTGGGGGCTGACCCAATTTAGGTGAATGGAGTATGGTATGTGTAAATACAATGAATACCTAATCTAATAAACCAAGAGGGGGGGTGAATTGGTTTTTGACACTTTCTTAAAACTTTCTTGAAAATTAAACTCAGCGGAAGAAATACTTTGGATCGTATCTTAAATCAAAACATTTTTCACAAGCAAATTTTCAATTCCAATCACTTAACTCTTGTGCTGTAACAAAGTATAAGTTGATTCACAAAATAATACCACAAGCAATTGAATGTAATGTAAATCAAAACACAATTACACACAAATTTATACTGGTTCACCTCTAACCACTTGAGGCTACATCCAGTTGTCTTCTAATCCAAACTAGATTAGAGTTCCACTAACAAGATTCAGTTCTTTACAAGCAATCAGTCAAGTCTCTTTCACCCACCCTAGGTAAAATTCTAAATCTAACCCCAAGATTTATCTAAAGACTTAGAACCTGAGCACACCACTCAGTTCTCCCCACTAGAAACCCTATCTAGTTATGCTTTAAAGAATTCTAACTTGTTACATGGAAAATTACAACACAAACTGTAAAATACAAAACTAAAATTAACAAAGAGTTAAGCTTGAGGTTCAAGAAGGATATCACCTTAACTTCCTTTTGCAGATTAAAGGATTTCAAACGAAATTGATAACCTGGTGATGAATGCAATGCCTTCTTGAATGATCTTTTTGAACCTTTAATGCATGAATGATATCTAATCATTTCCTTCTTCTATTCAAACTTCATGATTCTCACCCATATGAACAACACAAATCAGAACGACTCTTTTAAAATCTTTTTAGCACTCAGAGAATATCAACACACTTGTGTGAAATAATGGCTTTCAAAATCTGTCTCTTAAACTCAGAGTCAAAGTATGTCTATTTATAAAAAAAACAGATATAACAAACTGTAATCGATTATTTCGCTCATGTAATCGATTAATTTAACTCATGTAATCGATTAATTCGATTATTTAATCGATTAAACTGTTCATACCATTTCTGGAAAATATGAACGAACAAAGTAATCGATTATTTACTAATGTAATCGATTACGCCAGGTCAATATGTTTGAATCACAAGCACAGGTAATCGATTATTTGGTATGTTAATCGATTACGCCAGAAGGATGCATTTTGTACTCTAAGCACATTTAATCGATTACGATTACTTGGTAATCGATTAATCTAGTTCAAGGTCTTAACAGGATTATGCAGATGCCTTATGTAATCGATTATATCCCTTATGTAATTGATTATTTCAGTAGAAAAACATTTTATGCAAGTTTTAAACTCATCACTGTATTTCTATATGAATGTGTATAATCAAGTGATTCTAATCCTAAGAATGAATGCATGCTTGTATGTTTTATTTAATAGCTGCAAAGGATTATTAGATCATACCCTTAATGAACCAAGCTTTAAACAAAAATGAAATTTTACAAATGCCATCAAATGATTAGGCATTAATCAAATATCAAAACACTTCTTGTCTTCTTCTGATTCTTCAAACACTTGAAGCTAACAGTATGATCAGAGACCTCCACAAGGTTATCAACGGAATTACAATCAAGCTTCGAGGAGTGGTAGTTATCCAAGAAGACCATAAGGAGGTGGGTTGGATTACAAGTCTAACCACTATTTGCAACCACCTCCCATCCCTCCCAAGGAACCATCAGAGTTAGAGAAGGCTATGTTGCAGCTGGCCAAAACCACCAACAATCACATCCAGAACACTGATGTCTTTATGAATGAGACTAGGTCTCAACTGAAGAATCAAGGAGCATCCATCAGGAATCTGGAGACTCAAATTGGCCAGATTTCTAAGCAACTAGCCGAGAGACCACCTGGTCAATTCCCTAGTGATACTGTAGTCAATCCTAGGGAACATGCTAAGGCCATCACCACTAGAAGTGGACTTGTTATTGCTCCTAAGGAGAAGGCCAAAGTGGTGCCAAGAGAGGAGGAAAAAGAGGTCCCTACAGCTGTTGCAGAGTTTGAAGAAGATGAACCATCTAGTAACTCAAGGGAGAAAGGGAAAGAGAAGGAGAAGAAAAAAATCTCTCTTGAACCTAAGCAACCTTTGGATTTTTCCAGATTTGAGAAACCTCCTTATCCCTTGAAGACGAAGCAGAAGGCTCAGAAGTAACAGTTTGCCAAGTTTTTAGAGATGTTCAAAAAGCTGCAAGTGAACATTCCATTTGCTGAAGCCTTGGCAAATATGCCCAATTATGCCAAATTCATGAAAGAGATATTGTCCAAAAAGCACAAATTACAGGAGTGTGACACTGTGGTATTGACGGAGGAGTGCAGTGCCATTATTCAAAAGAAGATGCCTCCGAAGCTTCGTGATCCCGGAAGCTTCAACATTCCAATTGCCATTGGGAATGTCAATGTAGGGAGAACTCTTTGTGATCTTGGTGCTAGCATTAACTTAATGCCTTTGACAGTATGCAAGTCCTTGGGCATTTCTGAGCTCAAACCCACCATGGTATCCCTTCAGTTAGCAGATAGATTGTTGAGAAAGCCAAGTGGAGTTTTGGAGGATGTACTTGTCAAGGTTGACAAGTTTATTTTTCCAGCTGACTTCATAGTGCTGGACATGGCTGAAGAGAATGAGATACCTCTCTTGTTGGGAAGACCATTCTTAGCCACAGCCCGTGCCTTAATTGATGTGGAGAAGGGAAAGCTGGAGCTACGGATGGATGATGAATCAGTGGTTTTTAATGTGTTTGATGTCATGAAGAACCCTTTTGACCGGAATGATTGTTTTTGTATCGATGTATTGGATGAATGTATCCAAGCTGAAGAAGTTTTGGTCAATGGGATAGAAGAAGAATTAGAACCACAAGATTTTGCCATATCTCAAGAGGTAGTGGTGGAAGTTATGGAGGTTTTGGAGAAGAAGGCCACTAACATTAATCTTGGGGCACCAAAGCTGGAATTGAAGGAGCTTCCAGCAGCCCTCAAATATGTGTTTTTGGGGGAAGATGAGACATACCCTGTCATTATTAACAAAAGCTTATCTGGAAATGAAGAAGTCGAGCTTATAAAAGTGCTCAAGGAGCATAAGTCCGCCATTGGATGGTCTATCTCAGATTTGAGGGGTATTAATCCTTCATTTTGCACCCATAAGATTCTAATGGAGGATGATGTGAAGCCCCTGAGACAACCACAAATAAGGCTTAATCCGATGATGAAGGAAGTGGTCCGGAAGGAAGTGGTGAAGCTTCTTGATGCAGGGATGATCTATCCCATATCAGACACCGCTTGGGTGAGTCTGGTGCAGACAGTTCCAAAGAAAGGAGGAGTGACCGTGGTTTAGAATGACAACAACGATCTAATACCTACTCGAACCATCACTGGTTGGCGGATGTGCGTAGATTATAGAAGACTAAATAATGCCACTAGGAAGGATCACTTCCCACTTCCGTTCATCGACCAGATGTTAGAGAGGTTGGCTGGCCATGACTACTACTGTTTCTTGGATGGATATTCCAGCTACAACCAGATTCCTGTGGCACCTGAGGACCAAGAGAAGACGGTGTTCACTTGCCCCTTTGGAGTCTTCGCATACAGGCGGATGCCCTTCGGCCTTTGCAATGCCCTTGCGACTTTCCAAAGGTGTATGCTCTCCATCTTCTCCGATATGGTAGAAAAATTTCTAGAGGTATTCATGGATGACTTTTCTGTATTTGGGTCTAGCTTTGATGCATGTTTGTTTAATTTGTCCAAAGTCTTAAAAAGGTGTCAAGAGACCAATCTTGTTCTTAATTGGGAAAAGTGCCATTTTATGGTACGTGATGGCATTGTCTTAGGCCATAAAATCTCCTCCAAGGGGATTGAGGTTGACGAGGCTAAGCTTTTATTGATTGAAAAATTGCCTCCACCCGCTAATGTTAATGGTGTTCGTAGCTTTCTAGGCCATGTGGGGTTTTATAGGCGATTTATTAGAGATTTTTCTAAAATAGCTAAGCCTCTTAGCCAATTGTTGGTCAAAGACTCTGAATTTAACTTTAATGATAATTGTTTGCATGCTTTTAATGTTTTAAAAGAAAAACTTACCACCACACCTGTCTTAACTGCACCTGATTGGAGCTTACCATTTGAGTTAATGTGTGATGCTAGTGCTTATGCTATAGGGGCTGTGTTGGGTCAACGTAAGGAGAAACTTTTTCATGTGATTTATTATGCTAGCAAAATTCTAAATGAGGCACAAGTAAATTATGCCACAACTGAAAAAGAAATGTTAGCAGTAGTCTATGCATTAGATAAGTTTAGACCTTATTTGATTGGCTCTAAAGTTATTGTGTTTACTGACCATGCTGCCCTGAAGTATTTGCTAACTAAGCAGGATGCCAAGCCCCGCTTGTTGAGGTGGATGCTCTTATTTCAGGAATTTGATTTAGAGATAAGAGACAAGGCTGGGGTGGAGAACAAAGTAGCAGACCATTTGTCAAGGATTCAAGCTGCAAATCTGCAAGATGGGCCAGAGTTGGCAATCAATGAGTCATTTCCAGATGAACAGATGATGGCTGTCACCACTGCTTCTTGGTTTGCTGATACAGCCAATTATAAAGCTGTGGGAGCAGTTCCTAATGACTTTACATGGCAGCAACGGAAGAAATTCTTGCATGATGCCCGAAGATACCAATGGGACAACCCCTTTCTGTACTTCCAATGTGCTGATGGCATTATCAGGAGATGTGTAGCTGAGTTTGATGTTCCGAAGATCCTCTGGCACTGCCATTCCTCAAGTTATGGAGGACATTTTGGAGGCAACCGAACTGCTCACAAGGTGCTGCAAAGTGGATATTATTGGCCTACCCTATTTAAGGATACTGAGGCATTTGTGGAGAATTGTGATAGGTGCCAAAGAACGGGTAACATATCCCGTAGAGATGAAATGCCACTCAACAGCATCTTGGAGGTTGAATTGTTCGATGTTTGGGGGATGGACTTCATGGGACCCTTTCCCAAGTCTTTCTCTAATCAATATATCTTGGTAGCAGTCGATTATGTCTCGAAATGGGTAGAAGCAGTGGCATTGCCCACGAATGATGCTAGAGTTGTTGCAAACTTCCTGAGAAAGAACATCTTCACTCGCTTTGGGGTCCCTAGGGCCATAATCAGTGATGGTGGCACACATTTCTGCAATAAGCAAATTGAAGGTTTGCTCACCAAGTATGGGGTAACTCACAAGGTGGCCACGCCCTATCACCCACAAACCAACGGTCAAGTAGAAGTTTCTAACAGAGAATTGAAGAGGATACTTGAAAAGACCGTTGGAAGTTCTAGGAAGGACTGGTCCAAGAAATTGGATGATGCATTGTGGGCCTACCGGACAGCTTTTAAAACATCGATAGGTATGTCACCATATCAGTTGGTGTATGGGAAATCATGTCATCTTTCGATAGAATTGGAGCATAAAGCTATGTGGGCCACCAAATTCCTCAACTTTGAGCTATCAAAGGCTACAGAAAAGCGCTTGTTCCAGCTGAATGAATTGGATGAATTCAGAATTGCCGCCTATGAGAATGCTAGGCTTTACAAGGAGAAAACCAAGAGATGGCATGACAAGCATATCCATTCCAAGGAGTTTACACTCGGACAACAGGTATTATTGTACAACTTGCGCTTGCGGTTATTTCCAGGTAAACTCAAATCTAGATGGTCTGGACCCTTCGTGGTTATGAAGGTTTTTCCTTATGGGACTATAGAAATCTCCCATCTTGACACCAACAGACCATTTAAGGTCAATGGTTGGCGGCTGAAGCCATATTTTGGTGGTCAAATTGATAGGGATGCTGTGATAATTCCTTTGAGCTCCCCTAATCCTTAAAGGATTAACCGTCAGGCTCGTGACGTTAAACAAGCGCTTGTTGAGAGGCAACTCAATTGTGTGTTGATTGATATGTTTGAATCTATTTCTTAAGTTAGAGTAGATAATTAGCTTCACATTCTTCGTTGTTAGTTTCCATTTGCTTAAGACAATTCGTTCTTTTTGTATTTATTGTCGTTTTGTTTTGTTTTGTTTTCATCAATGCATAGTAAATTAGTTCTTATTCTGCATTAATTAAGGGTTTTAGTGCTTTTAGATCTTTCAAGGGCCAATTCCTACTGATTGTGGCTATGTTGAGGCTCTGGCGCCATCAGCGCCAGCTGCAGATCACACTGAGGGTATGGCGCCATTGGCGTGGCTCTGGCGCCATCAGCGCCAATCTTTCTGGATTCCCACGCTTTTAGCGCGAGAATGGCACCATCAGCGCCATTGTTTCTGGAATGCCATGCTATCAGTGCCAATGTGGCACCGATGGCACTGGCTAGGTTGCAATTTAAAGCATGGCACCATCCGCGTGGGAGTGGCGCCATCAGTGCCAACTGCACTGGAATGTCGCGCCTTTGGCATGAGAATAGGGCCATCCGCGCCATGGTCTTTGGGGTTCCACGCTGATGGCACCACCGTGGCGCGATCCGCGCGGCACTTACGGCACTATTTTATTCCTTCTTAAAATTCGAATTCTTCCCTCATTTCCAACACTCGATTCTCTGCAACTCTTCACTCCCCACGACCTTCGTCCCCATAACCTTCCTAACCCCATTCATTTCTTTCTCCCCTTTACCCTAATCTCATTCTCTTCTTCCCTTCTGAAGCTACGCGTGTTGTTGTGGGTTTCCCTCTGCATTTTCCCTCAGTTTCTTGCATTCCATACCATCTCCAACATGGCTCGCGATAAGGTAAGCACCTGGCTCTTGCCATTTGTTTTATTCTGCTGTGCGTTAATATCTATGGTGGGAGAGGCCTCACTGATGGATCCTGTGCATGTGCCTGTATGAAATTGGATAGAAATGTCTATACTGTCATGAAGAATGTGTTACATGTTCTTCTTTTCTTCATCCATGATTAGTTGGGTTTGGTTCGTTGTGCCCTACTTTCATTGATTTCCAATTCCTAGGGTTCTGGTGTGGAATATGTATGTTAACTGTTGTGTGTGCATTGGAAAAGCATGTGAGGAATTCATACTTGCTATTTTGGACCACACTCTGCATCTTGTTCTAAAAAGGCCAATTATTAAGCTCTCCTTAGTGATTTGTATACCTGGCTCTTGCCATTTTGAATGCCTAAGTCTGAAATCATGCTTAAATTGGAATAATCTCATAACTCTTATTTACGGCTTAAGGTAATGCTAGTAGTGTTGCTGTCATATGCTAGGTGTCATCTGTATATGAGTATAGGTAAGCCTTGCATGATTTGATCCCTTGGTTTAATGTAATATTAATGTTGTACTTAGTATATAGAGTAATTAATTGGAACATGTTTACTCTTGTCCCTCTGCCTTAAATAAGTCTGGGAATTACGCATACCTTGTGATGTTGTCGTGGCTTTGAATTTGGCATGCTGTGCTTATATAGAAGAACATAATTTTGTGAATCTTTGGTGTGAAACTGTGTCTATGATGCACTCTGTGAGAATTATGCACTGTGAAGTGTTTTTCCTAGTTTGCTGTGTGTTTGAATTTCCTCAGATTAAGCATAACCATTCCACAATTCCTTTAGTGAACACTAATCTGGGAATGGTGTTCAACTATGGTTCTGCATTTTACCAGGCCTCTTTTAACTGGACCCTATTTAATTACATTGCATTCTGGGTCATTAACTTGTTGTGAAAGTGATCATGACAAAATTTTGTTGAAAACAAGTCTCAGGTCCTAAGCTTTTGATGGTGAGTATGACTTGTAAAAGTAGCTGGTTTTCTATGTCCTTGCAATTGAATGAATGTCGAATTCACCAACGATAATTGTAAATATCATTTTGGACATTTTGGGCTCAACATATATGTGAGCTGTTTTCTGTTGGTGTTTCTGTAATGTTGGGCTTGTCCATCAATATTTGCCTCAAACTATGAACCTGTTTTGCTAGCCTTGACACTGGTGTGAGTATTGTTGAATTTGAGTTTAGGATATTTTGGTTAACGATGTGATTGATTAATGTGGATCTGTGCACTTGCTTGTCTAATATTAGCTGTTTGTACCCATATCTTGAACTTAAATTCTTGTTCTTCAGTCAATTTGGTCCCTTGCTTGTGGTTTCATATTTGATATCAATTATTGTCCATCATATGATATCAAATAGATCTGGGAATGCCCATTGTCCCACGCTTAAGCCATAATCTGCTTTGTGAACTGTTGACCCATGTTGTATTGGACTTTGGTTTTTGAATTTCAGGGTAAACAGGTCGATAAGGGCAAGCAGAAAGCTACCACAGAGACCAGCAGCAAGAGGCCTCGCACCTCAAACTTCGATGAGGGCCGCTTCCAGTTGAAGGTTCATCAGGATCGCTTCGACAAGTGGTTTTCCCCGAAGAAGATTATCCCAGAGAGGCAAATTGACTGGGAAGGCTTATCTGAAGACTCCCTGATCTGGGAGGTGATTGTGCGCCGCCAGTGGCAGACTCTGGTCAGCTTTGCTGAGCCCAGTTCCAGCTCCATCCTGAAGGAGTTTTGCGCGAACGTGGATATGCCTTCTATGGCACTGCATCGGCGCAGCTGGGTCAGGGGCGTGGTTGTTCCTTTCGACCACGAGTTTATTGAGACTTTCTTGCAGACATCTTTTGACAGCCTCCGCCGCTGTGGGTTTGTTAAGCAGTACAACAAGATACAGCCCTACCCGTGCACTGGTCGCGCTACATACAGAGACGACATGCCTCAACTGGCAGCCGAGCTCTGCCGTGGCATCACCGAGCGATTCTCTACATGGAAGATGAAGACGGGGATGGACCATGTGCCTAAGAAGCTTCGCCGCCAAGAGCTCAATGTGGAGTCTGACTTCTGGCATTTGTTCATCAACTCCACCATTCTCCCGTCTTCCAATTTGACGGATGTGAATGTGGAGCGAGCTTGTTTACTATATGTTCTGCAGAGAGATATCAATCTTGATACCTCTTATGCTCTGTCAGACCGTATCCTGCACATGATTCAGGATGGCAGTCCCCGCTCCCTCCTCGGCCACTCCTCGCTCATATCTCACTTGTGCATGCACGCAGGGTTGGAAATCCCTGATGACGAGCCGAGGGATGTGAGGTTATGAACCACTTTGACTCAGAAGCTATATCAAGACTCAGTGAGGCGCGCTATTCAGGAGCAGCTCATTCACGCTTCCGACCTCACACCTGAGGAGATGGCTGTCAGAAGCCCGCGATATGGACCTCGCGAGGGTCTGGAGGATCCCATGCCTGAGGTTCCCGTCTTCCCTCAGCAGTTAACACCACCACCACCACCAGCATCATCACCGCCACCACAACACACCCCTGCTGCATCCAGTCAGACCCCTCACCGTGAGTCCATCCCTGGGGACTCAGCTACATATCAGAGGATGCAGCAGCAGTTAGACCAGCTGACCACCATCACCATGAGGATTCAGGAGCAGATGGAGCATCAGACCCTGACCACCCAGAGGATGCAAACACAGCTGGACGACCAGACCAGGATGATCACAGCACTGTGCCAGCATTTCTCCGTGGACCCTACCAGCTCTCCACCACAGCCTCCTCCACTAGCTTTTGCATTACCATCGCCTTCAGCAGCAGCCACCGACACCATGGATGAGGATCAGCCTCACTAATCTTCCTCGCCATCTCTCTTTCCTTACTTTATGATTTACTTTGATGTCTTTTTCCTTTTATGCACTTTACATTCCGTTACTTTAGACATTTGCACATTGTGTGGCACCGTCAGTGCGTGCCTGAACATATTACATTTCTGCCATGGTTTAGTATTTACTTATGCATGAGTATGTTTCCTCTAATAACGTGTTGTTTGCTTGTGTTTTATGCGTGTCATTTGCTGGGGACAGCAATTGTTTAAATCTGGGAATAGGGGCACGTTAATCGAGGAAACACGCGTTAGTCTTACGATTCTTTTTGTTAATCATGCGTCTTTTTGGTGAAACGTTTTATTTTGGTGAAATTTGAACAGTAGGGCAGATACCTTTTGGTCAGATACTTTTTGTGAAAAAAATTTCTTTTTGTGAAGCTATACATATAGTAACTACAATTGGTTTTGCGTCTAATTCTAACCTAACCATAGGTGTACATATTAGACACTTTTGCTAAAAAGCATGCTTGTCTCGGATTTAGATTTGCTTGATCAGTCACTTGTGAATTAGATTTTGGAAAGCATTGGTGACATGAATCATGACATGATGTTGTATGGAACATGAACTGAGTGTGAATGCTTGTATGGCTGAATTTAAGTCGAAATGGAATGCATTGTTTGATTTGACATCACCATAAGTCTAGCTTATACCACAGCCTGTGAGGTTTGGACTTAAACAGTTAATTTCTTCTAGAGCGACCTCACAGCAATAGGACTCTAGAACTTGCTCTATTTCTCTTTGATGCATGCATGATTGATGTGATAAAGGCATTTTGTTCTGATAAGCTTGGGCCAAATAGCCTTCCTTACAATTATTTTTCCTTTACTAACCCCTTTGAGCTTGAAACCTTTTTGTTCAATGACCTAATAAAATATCTTAAACCACATTCATTACTTTACCTTAGTTGAGATTGAATTGCTAATTGGTCTGTGGTTTTGAAAGAAAAAGAAGATAAAAAAATCAAGGTATATCTCAAAAAGAGAAAAAGGGTTGAAAAACAAAGTATGGCATTCAATAGAAGCCAATTAATGAATGAAAAAGAAAGCAATGTGAGAGAAAAGGAAGAAAAGAAAAGAAAAGGTTGAAAGGAGCAATAGATTGAAAAAGGAAAATTCGAATATAGAGCTGAATGTTTTTCAATAAGTTTAGCAAAGTTCAATCTCAATGCTTAATTTAGCCACTTTCCAAATACTCCTAACCTTAAGCCAGGCCACATTACAACCTTGTTAAGACCTTTTGATCAATTATGCATGTGTTGTGTTTCTTGTTTTTAGAAACTTGAGAATAAGATCAAGCTTATGGTAGTACTAGGGCTGTGATGGATAGAGTGAATACCCAAACACTAGAGTGTTGAGGGAATTATGGCATCTGTGAAGGGTATTCAAGTTAGACTATTATGTGTGATAGATTTGAAAAGCTTTGTGTGAAGTTTTGAATTGGTTCAGTTATTTGTAGCATTTTAAACTCAAGGATTGTTTGTTCAATGTTGTTCTAGAGAATTGATCCATGCTTTCTACTTGAACTTTGTTTATTGCTGAGGACAGCAATATCTAAATCTGGGAATTGTTTGATATGCGCCTAGCATATAAGGTTTTCTAAGCTTTTAGAAGCAAGAATTGAGCATTAAGCATGGATAATTGCCCTTTTTGTGCTATGATTTGAGCTAATGTGATAAATTGCCAGGAAATCAATCAAAGATGTCAAGATTAAGCAAAAATCAGAAGAAAAGAACCAAGCTTGGAAGAAAACTCTGGTGCCATCAGCGCCATTCATGGCGCCACCAACGCCAACAACACTGGAAGCCAGTGCCATCCACGCCAAAGCCGCGCCAAGGGCGCCATCAACTCTGGAACCTGGCGCCATTAGCGCCAGGAGCGCCATTATCACTATCAGTTGGTGCCATGAGCGCCAAGTTGGCGCCATCAGTGCCACAGGTCGACAGAAGCTCTGTAATTAAAGCTGTCAAGGGCAAAACAGGGACTTCACAAGCTGGGTTATAAATATTGCATCCTCAGCATTGAATGCAGGACTTCCTAGAGGGAAACAACACAAAATAGGGTTTTAGAAAGCTTGGGTGCCTTAGCTAGGGTTTAAGGGAGTTGGAGGCTCAAGTAGAGGTTCTTCTCCTTGCACTTCAGCTGGGTATGCCATTTTTTGTAACACAGCCACCCACAATGAGGTTTGCCTAGCTACATTACTTCGCATATCGTTATAACCTTATTTACTTGTTGATAATAGTTAATGCTTATAATTAGGTTTAATTTAATTGCTACACACACACAACAACAATTTCTTAAGTTTAATTGTCCTTCAATCTATTGATATTAATTATAATTTAATTGGTCAAACAATCCTCGTGGGAACGATATCTTTCTTATCATTATATTACTTGGAACGATCGGTATACTTGCCGAAATCGCAACATGTTGATTAGAAGAAACTGAATGTAGCTTCTCTTGAGAAGTGAACCAGTATAAATTCTTGAGTTGGTTTTCTATTTCTCAATCTCTACTAGTTATCAAGTTCACTTGTTCTTGGTATTATTATCATTACTCAACAAGTCCTATTTTAAGCAATTGATTTCTTGGGCTGAGTGGTTTGATTGATTAGAAGCATTCTTGGTTTAAAAGTGATTAAGATTCTTTAACTCTGATTTCATAAATAAATTTTAAAAGGCCAAGTTTAAACCAATTCACCCCATCTTGGTTATTATGGGTATTCCTATTGTTTTCAATTGGTATCAAGAGCAGGTTCTTAAGTGTTATTCAAGATCACTATCTTTCTTTAAAAAGAAAATGAATATCACACAAATTACCTTCAAGGAAGGTGCCTCCCTCAGTCGTCCTCCGATGTTTGAAGGAAAGCACTTCAGTTTTTGGAAAAATAGAATGCAAATCTTTATTCAATCAAATGACCCAGGTGCTTGGAATGCAATAGAAAAAGGTCCTTTGATTCCTATAAAAACTGTTAGTAATGATATGATTCCCAAAGAATGGGATGAAATGACAGATGCTAAAAAGAGAGTTGTCCAATATGATTTTAAAGCTAACAATGTGATTACTTCTGCACTTTCCTCTGATGAATTCTTTAGAACTGTTAGGTGCAAAAGTGAAAAGGAGATGTGGGAGATGTTGGAGATAACTCATGAAGGTACAGATGAAGTAAGAAGATCAAGAAAGCATGCCTTAATTCATGAGTATGAAATGTTCAAGATGAACTCCACAGAAAACATATCTCAGCTTCAAACAAGATTCACTCACATAGTAAATCATCTTCTTGGTCTTGGAAAGATCTTTGATGCTGAAGAGTTGAATATCAAAATTTTGAAGTGTCTCACAAGACCATGGCAACCAAAGGTGACAGCAATCAAAGAATCAAAAGATCTATCCAAAATGTCCATGGCTGCACTTTTTGGTAAGCTTCTTGAGTATGAACTTGAAATGTCACAACTAACCAATGCAGAAGATGCAAATAAGAAACATAAAAGCATAGCCTTGAAAGCTGCATCCTCAAAGGTTGAAAAGATGGAAGACTCAAGTGAAGAAGATGAAGAGGACAACATGAATCTAATTGTCAAAAAGTTGAGCAAGTTCAACAACTTCACTTGCTTTGAATGCGGTAAGCCTGGCCACATTAAATTTGAATGCTCTATCTTTTGAAAAAGCAACAAGTGAAGTTGTTGAAAGAAGGAAAGAAGGAAAGAAGGAAAGAAGGATGGGCAAAATGGTGAGGTGATTCATATAGGTAAAAGATAAAGAAAGAAGGAAAGCCTAAGAGAGCCTATATAGCTTGGGAAGACAATGAGTCAACAACTTCTGAATCATCATCTGAAAATGAAGAAGCAAATGTGTGTTTCCCTTCCACAATTAATGAAGATGATGAATCCTCAAGTACTGAAACTGAGGTAAGTTCTGAATTTGATCAAGTTGCTGATGCTTTTCAAGAAATGCATGAAGAGGCTCAAAAGCTTGCAAAATCCAATAATAGGCTAAAAGGAAATCTTAGATGGCATGTCACAAAAATTATAGAATTGCAAACTGAAATTTGTAACTTGAAAGAAGAAAATGAAAAACTTGTTTCAAGCTACAAAATGAATGGATGTGTATGTGTTTCTTCTTCATCTAATGTTGACAAATACAATGCTTTGCAAAAAGATTTTGATGAGTTCAAAAAAATTCAAGGTGAAAAACATATGGTAGTACTTTCAGAAAATAATTACTTGGTTGATCTCTTGAAAAGGCTTTATAAAGGAAAATGCAATTTGGCTGAAATGCTAAGTGTGCAAAAATATGTTGGAGATACTTCTGGATTGGGTTACAAACATGGATCAAAACCTTATGGAAAAACCAAGTTTGTGCCTCCAAAACAGAAATATCAAAAAGTTGTTTCAAGACTAAGGTTTAATCACATGACTTATTTTGAAAGAGCATAAAAAATTGTAACTTGTAACTATTGTATGAAGAAAGGTTACACATCTAATAGATGCTATGCTAGGAGATTCTATGTGCCAAATGGAGAATGCATTTGGGTGCCAAAGAAAAAGAAAATAGCTAACCCCTATGGACCCAACCTCAATTGGGTACCTTCCTTTATAAATTGATTTGAATTTTGCAGGTATGTCTAAGATCTAGATCATCATTATGGTATCTGGACAGTGGATGCTCTAGACATATGACCGATGACATGTCAATGCTCACAAATTTGACTCTTAAAGATGGTGGATTTGTCACTTATAGAGACAACAACAAAGGAAAGATAATTGGAGAAGGAAATATAGGAGATAGCTTTAAAACCAAAATCAGAAATGTGCTTTATGTGGAAGGCTTAAAGCATAATCTCCTAAGTATAAGCCAACTTTGTGATAAAGGGTTCAAAGTGTCATTTAATGACAATTGCTGCATGATATGTGATGGGCAAAATGGTGAGGTGATTCATATAGGTAAAAGAAAAGGTCCTTTGGAGGAGTTCATTCAACTTAATGGATCAATGGATAAAGAAAAGGAAGAACCAATTGTTGAAACAAAACAATCAACACCAGTTCAATAGCCAAAAGATTAGAGAACTACAAGAGATCTCTCCCTTGACAATATAATTGGTGAAGTTTCAAAGGGAGTATCTACTAGATCATCATTGAGAAATCTCTGCTGTTATATGGCTTTTGTTTCACAAATAGAACCTAAGAATATTGATCAAGTCTTAATTGATGAACATTAGATGCATGCCATGCATGATGAACTGAATCAATTTAAGAGAAATGAAGTTTGGGAACTTGTTCCTAGACCTTCTTCTCTCAAGCCTATTGGCACTAAATGGGTTTTTAGAAATAAACTTGATGAAAGTGGAATCATAGTCAGAAACAAAGCTAGATTGGTTGCAAAAGGTTACAACCAAGAGGAAGGCATTGACTATGAGGAAACCTATGCACCAGTTGCAAGATTGGAAACCATTAGATTATGACTTGCATATGCATGTTTAATGGATTTTAAACTTTTTCAAATGGATGTTAAAAGTGCTTTCTTAAATGGATATATTGAGGAGGAAATCTATGTGGAGAAACCTCCTGGTTTTGCTGATTTCAAATATCCAAACCATGTTTTCAAACTTAAGAAAGCTTTTTATGGTTTAAAACAAGCTCCAAGATCTTGGTATGAAAGATTAAGCAAACTTCTGCTTGAACAATCTTTCACAAGAGGACATGTTGATAAAATCTTGTTCATCAAAAGGCAAAGCAATGATATCTTATTGGTTCAAGTATATGTTAATGATATAATTTTTGGTTCAACTAATCAATTATTGTGCAAAGAATTTTCTATCTCTATGCAGAATGAGTTTGAAATATCAATGATGGGAGAATTAACATTCTTTCTTGGACTTCAAGTGAAGCAAATGAAGAATGGGATATTTCTAAATCAAACCAAGTATTGCCTTCAAGTGATCAAAAAGTTTGAAATGGAGAAAAACAAAGATGCTACAACTCCAATGGCAACATCAACTTATCTTGATTCAGATGAAAAAGGAAAGAAGGTTGATGAGTCAAAGTTTAGGGGAATGATTGGATCTTTACTGTATTTGACAGCTAGTAGACCAGATATTATGTTGAGTGTGTGTTTGTGTGCAATATATCAAGCAAAACCCAAAGAATCACACCTTACTGCAGTCAAAAGAATCCTCAAATATCTCAAATCAACACCAAAAGTTGGTCTTTGGTATCCTAAAGGTGCATCACTTAATTTAGTTGGATATTCTGATTCTGACTTTGCAGGGTGCAAATTGGATAGAAAAAGCACTAGTGGAACTTGTCACCTAGTAGGAAGTTCACTAATCTCATGGCATTGCAAGAAGCAATCTTGTGTTGCTTTATCAACAACTGAAGCTGAATACTTCTCTGCTGGAAGTTGTTGTGCTCAAAACCTTTGGTTAAAACAACAATTGCAAGATTTTGGTGTAGAATTAAAAGAAATACTCCTTGCTATGTGACAACACAAGTGCCATCAACATTTCCAAGAATCCAATAATGCACTCAAGGACCAAACACATTGAGATAAGACATCATTTCCTTAGAGATCACATCCAAAAAGGTAATATCAAAATTGACTTCATTGACACTCATAATCAATTGGTTGATATTTTCACTAAACCTTTGGCTAGAGATAGATTCTATACTCTTAGAAACATGCTAGATATCCTTCATGAATGTAACATTTGCTAGCATGCTTGTTATGTGCTTATCTATTTGAAAAAGCATCTTACTTGACTAATCATCACATGTGCTTCAAAATTTGAAATTGTGCTGCATAAATACTGTTCATACTGATATTCTTATTGGAATAATTGATTAAGGCACGTATTAATCGATTAAGTGAACTTGAAAACCTATTAAGAATGAAATTTGTGCTTATGTAATCGATTACACAACCAGGATAATTGATTATTCTTCATATAAAATGATTCCAAAAAATGTATTTCACTGGAATAATCGATTAAGCCATCGAATTAATCGATTACACTAGCTTAAAATTCTTTTACAAAAATTTCATTTCACTGGAATAATCAATTAAGCCATCGAATTAATCGATTACAGAAGGTAAAAAATCTTTTTAAACATTTCATTTCATTTTTTAAGATACAACCTGTAATGACTCAGATTATAGTATGGCTTGATGTTTGTTCGTGTATTCCTTCCGGGTTCTCACTTCTTGTTATTCGCAATAAGTGATGGCCGGTAGGAACAATCATGCAATAGCTAATGCTCTCCAAGCCTTAGCCCAGGCATTAGGGAATCCGAATAGGGGAGAAGCCCTAGGGGCCGTGGAATACTAAGGATTGGACCACTTCCAGCGCAACAATCCTCCTTCATTCCAGAGGGGATATAACCCAAACGGTGTTTAGGCTTGGATTCGGGAGACTGAGAAGATCTTCTAGGTTATGGCGTGCCCTGAAGGACAAAAGGTCGCCTTCAGCACTTATACCCTGGTAGAAGAAGCCGAGTATTGGTGGGATAATACCCGTCAATGCATGGAGGCGGAAGGCCGGGTTGTAACGTGGGAGACCATTAAGGAGGCGTTCCTAGAAAAGTACTTTCCAGAGGACGTGAGGAACAAAAAGGAGATGGAGTTCCTTGAGCTGAAGCAAGGAAACCAGACTGTAGCCAAGTATGCGGCTAAGTTCGAGGAGCTGGTAAGGTATTTCCCTTACTACCAAGGACGGGATGGTGAAAGCTCGAAGTGCGTAAAGTTCTTAAACGGTTTATGGCTTGAGGTGAAGCAAGCTGTGAACTACCAAGGAATTTGTTAGTTTCCAACCCTGGTCAACATGTGCCGAATTTGGGACAAGGATTCCAAAGACAGGATGACCTACTACCGAAATACGGGCCTTGTAAAGGACAAGAAGACCAGGCATCAAAATCGTGGGAAGCCCTACACCATCCCTCACAAGCAGAATGAGCATCACCCCAACCACCAAAGGGCTACTACTGTGGGTTTTCTGAGTGGTAGTAGTAGTGGACCAGCTGCCTTTCCAACCCGGAAAACATGCTTCAAGTGTGGCAAACCTGGGCATTTCGCTACTGAGTGCGGGTGAAGGATCCCAGTCTGTTTTAACTGTAAGGAGAAGGTTCACATCCAGAGGGAGTGCCCACACCCCAAGAAGGAGCGGAATGGTGAAGGCCAGCAGAGCCAACCCGGACAACCGAGGACCACGAGAAGAGTCTTTACTCTTAGTGGTGCTGAAGCCTCGAATTCTCGAGATCTGATCCAAGGTGAGTGTTTCATAAATGGAGTTCCCTTGCTTGTACTTTTTGATTCCGGAGCAACCCATTCTTTCGTATCCCGATTGTGTGTTGACCAGCTTAAACTTCCTATGTCTTCTTTAAATAATGAACTCGTGGTTGAGACCCTGGCTAGTGGGTCTGTGTTGACTTTCAAGGTATGTTTAGACTGCCTTGTGGCAATTTCTGCTAAGAAATTCCGGGTTGATCTAGTTTGTTTGCCTCTTAGCCAGATTGACGTTATTTTGGGTATGGACTAGTTATCTTCCAACTAGGTTCTGTTAAACTGCCATGATAAAACAGTCGTGTTTGGCAACTCGGATGTGAGAGAGGATGGGATGTCCATCTCGGCCAACCGGGTTATGTCATCTTTAAAAGAGAATGATCAAGTGTACATGATCTTATCGAACTCGGATGTTGAGACCAAAGTCCCTCTAGCCGACCTCCCTGTTGTGAGAGAGTTCCTGGGAGTGTTCCCTGAGGATGTATCCAGGTTACCACCTGAGAGAGAGGTCGAGTTTTCCATAGATTTGGTACCCGAAGCTGGGCCTATATCTGTAGCCCCCTATAGGATGTCTGTCTTAGAGCTAGCCGAGCTTAAGAAACAGTTGGAGGAACTGTTGGATAAGCAGTTTGTGTGGCCTAGTGTATCTCCATGGGGAGCACCCGTGTTGTTAGTCAAGAAGAAAGACGGGACTATGAGATTATGTGTTGATTACCGCCAGCTGAATAAGGTAACGATTAAGAATAAGTATCCCTTGCCCAAGATAGATGACCTCATGGATCAGCTGGTAGGGGCTTGTGTGTTTAGTAAGATAGATCTTAGGTCGGGTTACCATCAGATCCGAGTAAAGTCTGAGGATATCCCAAAGACCACTTTCAGAACCCGCTATGGTCATTATGAGTATTTGGTTATGCCCTTCGATGTGACCAATGCACCGGGTCTGTTCATGGATTACATGAATAGGATCTTTCACCCCTACCTTGATAGCTTTGTGGTAGTCTTCATAGATGATATCCTAGTGTATTCTAAGACCAAAGAGGAGCACGAAGGATTTGAGGATTGTGCTGCAGACCCTTAGGGACCGACGACTGTATGCTAAGTTGTCTAAGTGTGAATTCTGGTTAGAGAAGGTGAGTTTCTTAGGACACGTGATATGCCAAGATGGTGTAATTGTAGATCCTTCTAAGGTAGAAGTCGTCCTTAAGTAGGAAAGCCCCAAGTCCGTGTTTGAGATTAGGAGTTTTCTGGGCTTGGCTGGGTATTATAGGAGATTCATAGAAGGTTTCTCCAAGTTAGCCTTACCTTTGACCAAGTTGACTCGTAAGGGTCAAGTGTTTGTGTAGCATGACCAGCGTGAGCTTAGCTTCCAAACTCTTAAGAAAAAGCTAACCACCACACCTATGTTAGTTCTGCCTAACCTAGGAGAGCCCTTTGAGGTATTTTGTGATGCTGCCATGACGGGCTTGGGTGGGTTGTTGATGTAAAGTGGCCGAGTTGTGGCCTATGCTTCCAGGAAGCTTAAGACACATGAGAGGAACTACCCTACCCATGATTTGGAGTTAGCTGCCATGGTGTTTGCCCTTAAGATATGGAGACATTATCTTTTTGGCTCAAAGTTCAAGGTGTTTAGTGACCATAAGAGCCTTAAGCATCTATTCAGCCAGAAGGAGTTGAACATGCGTCAGAGGAGGTTACTAGAGTTCCTTAAGGATTATGATTTTGAGCTTAGTTACCACCCCGGCAAAGCCAACGTGGTGGCCAACGCTTTATGTAGGAAATCCCTCCACATGTCCGCCTTGATGGTTAGGGAGCTAGAGCTCTGGGAGCAGTTTAGAGACCTTAGTCTAGCATGTGAGCTCGCCCTTAATAGCATGAGGCTAGGAGCCCTCCGGATTTCGAGTGGTCTGTTAGAGGAGATCTGATCCTTTTCTAAAGACCCAACTAGAAGCCATAGAAGCAGGGGATGCTAGTAGTTTCCACATAGGACCGGATGGAGTTTTGATACTTCAAGGAAGGGTCTGTGTCCCCAACATATCCGAACTTAAGAAGGTGATCCTAGAGGAAGGGCATAGGAGTAACCTAAGTATCCACCCCAGCGCCACCAAGATGTACCAAGACCTGAAGACTATGTTTTGGTGGCCAAACATGAAGAAAGAGGTTAGTGAGTTTGTTTATGCGTAACGGTCTGTCAAAAGGCCAAGGTAGAACACCAGAGACCATTGGGTAAGTTGCAACCCTTGGAGATACCCCAGTGGAAGTGGGATAGCATCTCCATGGATTTTGTTGTAGGTTTGCCTAGAACCCGGGCTGGGTTAGATTTTATCTGGGTTATTGTTGACAGATTGACTAAGTCTGCTCACTTTATCCCAATCAACATCCGATTTTCCTTAGAGAAGTTGACCACCTTATATATTAACGAGATTATCCGGTTGCACGATGTACCCTCTAGTATAGTGTCTGATCGGGATCCGAGGTTCACATTTAGATTCTGGGAGAGTTTGAACAAGGCCTTAGGGACCCGGCTTTGGATGGGCTCGGCCTATCACCCTTAAACTGACGGGCAGACTGAATGAACCATTCAGTTACTGGAAGACCTTTTGAGGGTGTGTGTTCTAAAACAAGAGGGTAGCTGAGATAGTTTTCTACCCTTGATAGAGTTTACCTACAACAATATTTTTCACTCTACCATTGGCATGGCTCCCTACGAAGCCCTATATGGTAGAAGGTGTAGGACACCCCTATGTTCGTTGGAACCCGGCGAGAGTCTTATACTAGGGCCCGAGGTGGTACAACAAACGACTGAGAAGGTCAGGTTGATCCGGGATAGGATGAGAACGGCCTAGAGTCGGAAAAAGAGCTATCATGACAAAAGGAGGAAGGACTTAGAGTTTGAGGACGATGATCATGTATTCTTGAAGGTCACCCCATGGACTGGGGTTGGCCGAGCATTGAAATCCCAGAAACTCACACCTCGGTTTATTGGTCCCTTCCAAATCTTAAAAAGAGTCAGTCCCGTAGCCTACCAAATTGCCTTACCCTCGTCCCTTTCCAATCTCCATAATGTATTCCATGTGTCTCAACTTCGTAAATACATTCATGATCCATCTCATGTGGTCGGGTTGGATGACATCCAAGTAAAAGAAAACTTAACGTATGAAACACTACCTTTGAGGATTGAGGATCGACGGATAAAGCATCTAACAGGAAAAGAGATTCCCCTGGTCAAGGTTATCTGGGGAGGCATATCTGGAGAAGATGTTACTTGGGAGCTAGAGAACCAGATGCGGGAAGCCTACCCGACTTTGTTTACATCAGGTAATTTCGAGGACGAAATTCCTAAAAAGGTGGGAAAGTTGTAACGACCCGGATTATAAGTTGCTAATCTGGATGCTTGATGTGTGTGCATTATATTAATTAAATTACATGTGTTATGTGGATTGATTAATTGTTTTATTTATAACTTGTTGTTTGAGTGCTTTTGTCTTGGTATGCGCGCTTGGTGGGTATTAGACGTAAGTCAACTCTGCTGTGCTGTGGTTGCTGGCCGTGCACGTTAAGTGGGCATACTGTGTCAGTCGTGTTTATAAACAGCAGGCTGGCACAGCAACAAGTTCACTCTTCCTTCCTTTACCTTTTCGTTTCCTCTGTTTTCTCTTTAAAATTCACCCAGAAACCTCTCGTTCTCGACCCCTTCTTTGTTATCTCCAACCTACGAGAGCCACCGTAGTTGCTGCAAAAATCCTGACACTGAGAGGAACTTCATGGTTGAAACTGAAACTTAGGACAAACACACCATGAAGCTCGTGAATGAACTCCTGGTTAGGTAAGGGGAGTTTATCATGTTTCTTAACAACTTTAGGTACCACGGTTTGGGGGCCAGGGAGTCCAGTCGTGATGATAACTGCATGTCCTTGGTGTGTGTGATGTTTTCCCTAGAAAAGCTATGTCTTTTATGAATGGGATTTGGTATGCCTTAAATCTGTTGAGTGTTGTTTTGTGTTGATGTTTGGTGTTCTTGTGGGGGAGTAGATGTTTTAAGGACTCCCCGTGCATGTATAAAGTTGGCATTTTGATGCTGAAAGGTTTCTCAGGCACTTGCAAAAGTATTCATGAGGGTGATGAGTACCGAGATGGGTTGGCCGTGTTGCACATAGATATCAAGCCTTATGTTTTGATGTCAGCTACCGAGATGGGTAGGTCGAGATGAGCGGGTTACGTGGCATGCATGCATGCCTGCAGGACGTAACTTAGTCCTTATTGGCGGATGTTAGTAGACCGGGTTCCCTACCCGGGGTCGTTCCCTTAGAGTCATTAAGACTCTTTTCCCTTTTTATAAGATATACCGGGTTCCTTACCTGGGTGACACGTTAGAGCTGTTGAGCTCAAGTTACCTCACCTAGAGGGAGCTACCGGGTTGCTAACTCGGATGAGCTCATGCCCTCTCAAGAAAAGAGCCATCGGACTCCTCTACTCGGTTGAGCTTGTGTTCCTTTTTCTAAAATGACCGGGTTACATACACGTGTCGCCTCTACAAGCTCATCCTTCCCTTTTCTTAGAGAGATCGGGCTCCTCACCCGGGATGGGATGTTCCCTTTAGAACTGCTAAGTCCAAACTCTTTTCTTTGAGAACTGTCGGGTTCCTTACTCGGCAGAGCTTGTATGCTCTTGGAAAATGAGCTACCGGGTTCCCTTACACCCTTGTGTGGGTTGGTGAAATACAAACCCGAGGTCTTACAAGCGCTATCTGTTGTAATCGATCATAACGCTTATGCAATCGATTACATAGTGCAGAACCCATCCTTAGAACTTTATAAGGAACCTAAGGACCTCTTGACAGCCTTTGGCAAATCCTTATCAAACCCAACCGACCTCAACCGAGTTCCTCCGACCTCACCCATTTTTGCTACCCTTGTCTTCACTTGACCAAACTTTACCTCTTTGACCGACCTTTATCGACCTTGTCTGAGTGCTACCGGCATTGACCAATCCTGTCCGCATTCGTCCGAGTTTGTTTGGATTCTTACCTTGAGATAGTATGTCTAAGTGCCAACCCGGACACCTCATACTTCACACTGGTTCACTTGTTTGTACATGTTTGTGGATGACGTATATGATTACGTTGGTGGAATTTGAACTCGGCCTACGTGATGGCTTGAGATGAGGAATGCGTTTGGATATACATACATACCCACGGGGGTGTGTGGTGTTATCCTAGCCAGGTTGGGTTGAGCCTGGTTCTGGGTCATACATTGATGGTGCCGTGGTGATATTTTATGGGTAACTGTGAGATGCCGGGACTGGGTGGTAGTAAACCTTGCAAGGACCACGGTCAGTGCATCATTGGGCCATTGTGTGGACGGTATGTTACATAAGGGGTGTATGACGGGTTATCCTTGCGAGGAATAATTGTGTTCCTAGCCGGGTCATACATTGATGTTGCCTACGTAACGTACGACATTTGCATGGTAGAAATGGGGTTGATGATTGGCTATAGGGTACGGAGGTACTTGGGGGGCCACATCTGTTGGGAACTCCTTCTGACACCTATTGGCTGATCACCATGGGGGGTGATTCCTGTGCACGATAGAGTGACCCTGACAAGCTGCTGCATCATCTGACCACAGGGATGGCCCATTTCTGGGATGGTATCACATTGCATGATGAGAATTGAGTCAGGAGCATGCATCATGATAAATATTATAAGTCGATTTATAAGGTGTTTGTGGATGTCCGTGTATGGTAGTGTTTGACGGAAGGCTTGGAATGTTGTATTGGTATGTTGATGACCATGTTGCTTCTTGACCGGGCTGTGTCCCTTTTCTGTAATATCTATTGTTGTTATTTAATAAGATGAACTCACATTTGCTTTGTTGTACCTTGTGGTTTGGTACCTGTGATGATCGCGAACCGGGTTCGTGTGAGTAGATGGGCCGCAGTAGGTACTGTTGGGAGAGGACTGGGTTGTTTGGAGCCGCCGTGTTTGATAAGTGTCATATTTCAGTTAAAATCATGTTTCAAATATTGGCACTTATCTTTCGATTTCAATAACTTTGTCTATAAACTTGCCCTAAAACCTAGTTACATAGTATTTATTACTTGTAAGAATGTTGTTTTTATATTTCAAAAGATTAATCCAATCATGTTTTGTATTTTGATAAGTTCTGATGGTATCCAAAGCATCCAAGCAAGCAAAGCAAGCGAAAGGGGCATAAAAATCAAATTTGGGAGGTTTCAGAAGCAAAATGGCCCAGAACTCGTCTAGGCCCATGACCTTTCTTCACCATTAAGCTTTTACCTTGCCCAAGCGAGCATCCTCAGTGTAATTTGGTCGCCCAGGTGAGTGGAGGTTTCCAAAAAGATCTTTTAACTCGCGCCCAGGCGAGTGAAAATAGGCTAAAATGGTTGCCTGGACAAGTGGACATGACCAGCCACCCCTTCCTATAAATAGGCATGCAAGGGTGAAGGCAAAAGCATGGTTTTGGAGGGAGAGAACATAGGAACACCTTAGGTAGCTTAGAGAGAGGTGAGAGAAGACAGAAAAAGAGTGGAAACTCTACAAGAACGGGCCAGGGATCGCTACCTTAGTCATGTCTTATGTTGATCTCTTGCTCTGTACCATGATCGGTTAGTTTTTCTTAAGGATTGAATGTAATCTTCTTATCCCTATGTATCTCTTTTAATATTTATTTATGCATAAGTCTTTTCTATTTATTATTGGTAATTTCATTATGTTCTTAAAGCTTGATTCTACTTGATCACTAGTTTCATGAAGTTGGATTCTAAGTTTAATTGGAAAGTACTCTTAGAATTTAAACTGAATGATTTTACTCTTTACGTTACGTTGCTAGGGATAGAGCATAACGTTTAGATTGCAAATAGCACGTGATTATTATTGTAATGCTGGGTTATTTACTTTGTATGCGAGGGATCGATATTCCGTAAATATCCTTAGAATTCTCGATTATGAGGGATCGATTCAGGGTGAATTAATGTGTGCATCAATAATAATAGAAAATGATTTATACACGGTCATATTAATTGGATACTGAGGGTATGAATGATGAAACCCAATCCTACGTTCTTTTCAATTAATTTCATTTTATTAGTTTCCATACTTTTTCGTTATTTTCGTAAACCATCAAAACTTCGACCATACTCATTGTACATAACTATTAAACTGTTAAGTTTTATTTGGAAAAATCGAGTAGCTCAAGTCCCTGTGGAGACGAACTTTTATAAATTTTGTAACTTACAACGACAATCAGTGCACTTGCCGAGATTCTGTATCAGTGTTCTGTCGGGATGTCAATGGACATGATCCTGGGCAGGAGTAGCATTTCGCTAGATGCACCCCTTATTTTAATGGATGCACCCCATGTTTTGCTAATTACACCCCTGACTTTTACTTCTCTTTTCATTTGTAAAACACTTGATGTATATTTTGAGACATAATCTTTGTACTTGTAATTAAATTATGTATTATAAGTGCATACATAGACTTGAAATGTTTTATGAGTATCTTGATCTACGTGTATATTCTTTGATGATGGTCATTATATGCTCGCAAAAAATTTATTGTGGTTTTCACAAGTAACAAAAAGGGTGTTCTTTTTATTAAAATGAGTTTATATCATGGCTGAGTTAGTAATACAGTAGCGACGTGGCGGGTGGTTACATGTTACATATGCACTATTGTTTTGTGATGTAGGCTACCGGGAAGGGTTGGCCGAGTTGCATATATGTGTAAAACTTTTGTTTGTAATGTCAGCTACCGGGAAGGGTTGGCTGAGTTGAGTGATTTACATAGCATGCAAGACATAACATAGTCCTTGTTGGCAGACGACTGTATACCGGGTTCCTTACTCGACAGAGCTCGTGTCTTCTCAGGAGTAGAGCTACCGAGTTACTTACTTGGCAGAGCTCATACCTTTTCTTTGAGAACTACCGGGTTCCATTACTCGGACAACCCAAATTCTTGCAAGCACTATCTGTTATAATCGATTACATCACTTATGTAATTGATTACATAGTGCTGATTTCGACCTTATTCAGATTCTTACCTTAAGACAGTATATCTAAGTGCCAGTCCGGACACTTAATACTTTTACACCTATTCACTTGTTTGTAGTATTTGTGGATGATGTATGTGATTACGTTGAGGTCAACCTATGTGATGGCATGAGATATTAAATGCATTGATACCATGGGGGTGTGTGGCATTATCCACGCCGGGACGAGTTGATCTCGGGCGGGGCCATGCATTGATGGTGCTCATGGTAATCTAAATGCATTTGGATATACATAAATACCCACGGGGGTGTATGGCATGATCCTAGCCAGGACGAGTAGATCCTGGGCCAGGCCATACATTGATGGTGCCGTGGTAATATTCTATGTATAGATGTGAGATGTCGGGACTGAGTTGTTAACCTTACGAGGACTACAGTCAGTGCATCAGTAGGCCCAAGAATAGGTCAGCATATATGTACATGGGGGGTGTATGGCATTATCCTCGCCAGGACGAATTGATCCCGGGCCGGGCCATACATTGATGGTGCCCATAAGATATGTGTATGTACATAAGGGGGTCTATGACACTATCCTAGGCAGGATGAGTTGATCCCGGGGCAGGTCATACATTGATGGTGCCTATGTAACGTATTTCATTTTCATAACGGAAATAAGATGATGGACTGTAATAGTACGAGAAGTATTGGGTGATCATCATGGGGGGATGAGTCCTGTGCACAACAGAGTGACCCCAACGTCAACTGCAGCTATCATTCGGACCATGGATTTGGCCTATTTCCGGATATGGTACCACATTGCATTCTAAGAGAAAAGTCAGAAGCATGCATCATGACTAGTCATTATAAAATGGATTGTGAAATGTTTTTGGACGGGTTGTCTATAGCTGATTGCGTGATGAATGCTTGAATATTGTTGTGATATTGTGATAACCGAATTGTCTTTTCATAACTGATGTTATCTATTACTTATTATTTTACATGATGAACTCACCTTTGTTTTGTTGTACCTTGTGGTTTGGTACCTGTGATGATCACGAACCATGTTCGTGTGACCAGATGGGCAGTAATCGGTGATCGGGAAGATGACCTATGTTGGTTGGAGCCGCTGAGTGGCTGGGATGTTTATGGATTAGATCCTGGACAAGGGTTGTATTTTGCTAGTTACACCCTTGTTCTAATGGCTACAACCCATTATTTTGCTAGCTACACCCTGACATTTAATCCTTTGTTTCTTTTGAAAATTTTTGTACCCTTCAGACATGGTTATTTGTAATCACCACCAAATTATGTTCTTATATAAATATATTACGAGGTATTTCATAACTAAGATTTCGTGTTTAAATTACTAATATTGATTTTTTTCACGCAAAAAATTTATTACTATTTTTATAATTAACTTAAAGATCTTCAATTAATAATTGTAATTAAAAATGATTAAGAGTATGATACAGTAGCGACAAGGCGGGTCGTTACAGTATACAACTGACCGGGTTCCACCAGGCTCAGGGGAGGTGCTGAAATTTATGGACATGGACTAGAATAATCGATTACCAAGTTTTGTAATCGATTACACTTCATCTTCCTAAATTACATCACTCACTAGATTAATCGATTACGCCTTTGAATTAATCGATTACAGTCCTTGCAGACTCACTTTTGCCTACGAATTATTCGATTGCATAAGCATATAGTCGATTATTCATGGAGTTACTGCCAAATCTGCAAGATTTTCTTGGAATTTGTAACTGTCCAACTGCCACCTAATTCAAAATTTGAATCTTCTATGCTTTAAAATTAGTTGCTTAATTCAAAATAACTGTTACTTATTTCAAACTTAAACTTTGGAGCCCAAAATCATCTATAAATACAGCCTATGTTGAAGAAAATCACACCATTCTCATCTTCAACCTTAAGCTTTGTTATGTTTTTCTTCTTCTTCTGAGTCTAGAAACTCTATCCAGATAGTCTTACCTCACATATTCATTATGTCTGCTCCTAAAAGAACCAAAACCTCTAAAAGAAAGAGTGTTGAAACCTCTATCCTGCAGTGAATAGGTTAGATCATTGGTTTCCTAATGAGTGAGAGAAAATGACCTACCTGCAGTTTAATGCCACTAAACTCATTTGCCCTCCCAAACACCTTGACCTTGACTGGTTTATTAGAGAAGGTTTTCAATTCCCTGCTATGATTGCAGCCCAAGGATTGAAAAAGTTTGTTGAGATGAAGGGTACTTTCTACCCTGAGTTAGTGAAGGTGTTTTATACCTGTTCTAAATTTTCCATGGATGGGACTATCTTGTCTCAAATCAATGGAGTAGCCATGGAAATCACTCCTGAAGTCTGGGAAGCTGTTGCTGGTATTTCCTTTGATGGTGAAAAGAAATTTGAAGAGGAGGCTGGAGGCTACAATAGGGTGGAGACCTATAGGGGGATGCTTCTTGATCCTCAAATAAGACTAAAGCTTAGGCTAAGTACTAGCCCCATGACCCATGAGGATAGACCTCTTCACTATATCATCACATACATCTTAACACCTAGGTCCACAAATCATGCACAAGCGACAGATGATGACATACAACTTGTGTATGGTCTGAAAAATTCCAATCAAATGAACTGGATCCTCATCCTTGGGGAAATCATGCTTAAATCCAAAAGATTGACAAATTATCCTTTTCCCTATGCTGTTTTAGTGTCCAAATTCATTGACTACTTCAATGTAGATGTCTCTAATGAGATTGTTGACAACACAAACTCCAACAATAGCCTCATCAAAGAGAAAAATCTTACCAAGCTTGGGATGGTCAAGACTCCTTATGGATGGCAAATGGTTGGACAACAACTCCCTGCTTCTAGAAATGAAGAGGAAGCTGAGGAAGAAGCAGAAGATGAAGGCCCTACTTAACCATCTTATAGTCCTTTTGAATCACTCATGATTCAAAAGATGGATGCTTTATTGTCTCTCCACCATGAGCACAGGCCTAAGACCAGTTCATCTATGGAAGAGATGAAATCTAGGCTGGAAAACATAGAAGCTAGGCTTGTTCTTGATGATTTTGATAAACTAGCTTAGGTTCCTTGTGTTTTCATTTCTGTTTGTCTGTTGTTGCTTTACTTTGGTTTCTTTTCTGATTAATGTACTACTTTTCCCTTTCCATTAATGAAATTTCAATGCTTCTCATCGCTTGCATTGCTACCTTTTGTCTTTGATAAGACAAATAGGGGGAGAAAAATTGATTGCTAACTAAAGGGAAAACTAATTTGTTTTGCTCTGTTTTGCAACTTAATAACTGATGAAGTTACCTAAGCCAGGGGGAGCAATCTTAAATGAAAGTAAATGATCAATGTTTATGTAAGCATATCTCTTAACACTTGTTCTTGACAAAGAGGTTGATTTGATTTCAGGATAACAAGTTCAAGACTTCTATATTTCATCCCTCAAAGCACTTCAAAAATTAAACATATGTTCAATCAATATTTGGCATGTTCAAAGCCAAAAAGAGGGAGATTGTTGGATATAGGGGGAGCAACAAGAAGATGAAGCTTGTGCATTAGAAGAATGTTTTGAGCTTTTCACATGCCTTGAAGATTGTAATTTAAATTAAGTGTATGAGAGAAAAACAAAAAGCTTGCCTTACTGCTTTAATCGATTACCAAACATTGTAATCGATTACACAAGCTTGCTTCACAATGTACTTCAGTGGTTTAATCGATTACAACTTGGTTTAATTGATTATTCTATTCGTTGTAAAACCCAGAATGAAGCTATGAACAACTTAATCGATTAAAAGACAATTTAATCGATTACATAAGCCATTTAATCGATTATTTGGCGCGTTGTAATCAATTACAATCTGTTACAAAAAGCTATTATAAATTGAATGAAGGCTTGTCTATTTTTCCAACAAGAATACTTCGAATTTCTGAATATACACAAGCCTTCTCAAAGTTAGAAAGTGATTTTTTGGGTTAACTAAGTTCTTATCCCACTCTTTAATCTTCATGGGTTTTGAATGATTTCTTGGGCAAGAGTTTTCAAAGAAGTTTTGGAGAGCATGTTTTGAAATTCTTTTCTGCAATTCAATTCTAATTGGTAAACTACATGCATTCATATTCATTGGATCATCAGGTTGTTTCTCTCCATTTTCTCTGATTGTAAATTCATTTTTGTATTTTTGGTTATTTGAAGCTATTGTAAAGAATTATTTGAAACTTGTGCTAGAGTAGTGTTCTCTAGAGGAAGAACAGAGTAGTGTTCTCTAGTTCTTAATCACTAGGAATCTTATAGGGTTTTAGATTTCCATTCTTTATCTAGGTTTGATAAAGGGTGATTGTTGTAAAGAACTGAAATTTATAATAGTGGAACTCTAATCTAGTGTTGATTAGAAGAAACTGGATGTAGCTTCTCTTGAGAAGTGAACCAGTATATCTCTTGAGTTGATTTTCTATTTCTCAATCTCTACTAGTTATCTTGTTCACTTGTTCTTGGTATTATTATCATTACTCAACAAGTCCTGTTTTAAGCAATTGATTTCTTGGGCTGAGTGGTTTGATTGATTAGAAGCATTCTTGGTTTAAAAGTGATTAAGATCCTTTAACTCTGATTTCATAAATATATTTTAAAAGGTCAAGTTTAAACCAATTCACCCCCCTCTTGGTTATTGTGGGTATTCCTATTGTTTTCAAAATCTTGTCATTTACTTGTTGAGTTAGAACACAAAGCTTACCGGGCATTAAAATTTTTGAATTTTGATCCGAATGCAGCTAGTGAACACAAGAAGCTCCAAATTCATGAATTGGAGGAATTGAGGTTTCAAGCTTATGAAAACTCTAAGCTTTATAAGCAACGAGTTAAAATTTATCATGATAAAAAGCTTTTGAAAAAGAATTTTCAGCCTGATCAACAGGTTTTGTTATTTAACTCTAGATTGAGATTTTCCCAGGTAAGCTGAAATCTAAGTGGTCTGAACCATTCATCATCAATGAAGACATGCCGCATGGAGCTGTAATACTACAATATCTAGCCACAAAGAGGACATGGACTGTAAATGGAAGTAGAATCAAACACTACTGGGTTGGTGATGTATGGCTGCACCCACTAGCCATTTAAATTCCCAAATCTAACTTGCAATGAAATCCACTCTTCAAGAAGCTTCAAGAACACAAGCTGTCCAGCAATTCACAGGATATATGTGGCTGTTTGGAAGCTTTAATGGCAGCAATGGAAGATGGAAGAAAGGTAAGGGATGAAGGTGGATGGCACCATGGAAAAGCTTTCCAATAAGCCTAGGAAGAATCGCCACAGTAGCTTGAAGCCATTGATAAGAAACAAGAGGTTCTTGCACAAGAACAAGAGAAACTCTCTACACAAATTTCAGAATTTGTAAAATGACATCAAAAAGTATTTGCATTCAGTTTTTGGGCAGCTTATATAGCCCACGAAATTACACTCAAAGGCAAGGCAAATGATCATGTAAATGAAGCTTGAAATGTAAACTAAATGAAGCCTAAATGCAAGCTAATGAAACTTGAATTGCAAGCTTTATCCTAAGTGACTTCTTGGCTGAACCAACATGCCTAAAGGTGCAGTATTTTAGCTTCTAAGTGCAGCATTTTAAGCCTTAAGATGTAGCCAGCAAACTTACAAAGGTGCTACACAATTTACACATAAGTGCACCTACATCTCTTTACACAATTGCAGTAAAAGCCTTTTAATTTTTAACTAGTTTTGCTACTAACAAGTGCTGGAATTTATTGAATTAAGTTGAACTTGAGACATCAAAATCCAGCTCTTGTCATTCTTGAGTTGGTGTGCTTCTTTATGCTTGTCCAAGTTAGCTTGGATGTGGTCTTGAAGTGCTTGAGTCCTAGCTCTTGTCATTGGTCCTTTAAAGCTCACCAAAGGAAGTGCTTCAAGCTCTCCTTCTAGACCTTTAACTTGCAATGGACCTCCATCAGTTGGTGATGTTGAGAGACTCATCACCACTGTGGTCCAGTTGCAGGAAGTTTGAGCTACAACAAAGGCATCCAGCTAACAAGACGTTAAAGAAGTGCTTCTAGGAGGCTACCTAGTATATTCTAAACCTTTCTTTTATGATATCTGTGTTTTATATCTTGTGTTGCACATTTATATTTGCTTTACTTAAATATTTAAGTTTTTATACTTATAATTATATGTTTTGAGTTATAGGTTAATTATAGTTAAACATGATTATAGATTAATATGAAACTACATTTTTAATATAATTTAGTAATATTAAAAATTCTTTTCTAAAAAAGAAATTAAAAAAAAGGGAGTTAACTTGCCTGGGTGAATGCACGTCTGCAGAAAATCAGCAACAGAGGGGTGAAATTGAATTCCACCCCATTTCAAAGCTTCTTCCAATTTTGCTCTCCCATTTTGCTTCCTGTAACCTCACCTTCTTATCCAATGATGGAGGTTCATGGCAAGCTAAAGGTCTAGAAGGAGAGCTTGAAGCACTTCCTTTGGTGAGCTTTAAAGGACCAATGACAAGAGCTAGGACTCAAGCACTTCAAGACCACATTCAAGCTAACTTGGGCAAGCATGAGGATGCACATCAACTCAAGGATGACAAGAGCTGGATTTTGATGTCTCAAGTCCAATTCAATTCAATAAATTTCAGCACTTGTTAGAAGAAATTCAATACAAACACTTGTAAACAGGTTTTCCACTATTTTAATCGATTATTTTGGACCTGTAATCGATTACCAGCATGTCAGCTTTAAACAAGAACAAGAACCTATTACTTTAATCAATTATTTTGCTTCCGTAATCGATTAAAACAAGTCTTGACTATTTTAATTGATTACAGAGGCCATTTAATCGATTACATAAGCCTAAAAATGGTAAATAGCTTTGTTTTAATCGGTTACAAGTGTGAATTAATCGATTATTTCAGTCTGAAACTGCAATTGCACATGTTTGGGAAGCCAAGAGTCACTTTGGCAAAGCTTGCACTTCAAGCTTCATTTAGGCTTCATTTCAATTTGCATTTTCCTTACATTTAGTGACATTTAGCTTGTAATTTCGTGGCCTATATAAGGTGCCAAAACTTAATGCAACTAACTTTGGTTCATTAATACAATTTCTGAAAATTGTTGTGAGAGTTTCTCTCTTGTCCTTGTTCAAGAACTTCTTGAGTCTTATCAATGGCTTCTCAATGCTATTGTGGTGATTCTTCCTAGACTTATTGGAAAGCTTCTCCATGGTGTCTTCACCTTCATCCCTAACCTTTCTTCCATCTTCCATTGCTACAATTTAAAACTTCTAAACAACCCCAATTTCAAGGAGTGCTGGAAGCTTATGTGTTCTTGAAGTTTGCTTGAAGATTGGGTTCTATTGTAAGGTAGATTTGGGAAAACTTAATCATGTGGTATCTAGAGCCTAATCCTTGTAGAATTATTCTTTAAGTTCAGTTTTAGAATTTCTTCAAAGGTAGAATTCTACATCAAATCTAAAAACGAAAATCCATTTCAATTCCTTGTTTCTTGTTATTTTCCTCTTATTCTTGGTGGTGTGGGCTTATTGTGTGTTCAGCCACAAAACATTAGTGTTTTCTTCAAGTTCCATGTGATTTCATGTTCTTATGTTCTTCATGTTCTTCATATGTTCTTGATATTTTTCTAATTTTCTAGCTTTGATTCTTGTCAACT
>QARZ01040055.1:69824-80878 GCA_013407115.1 Glycine latifolia | reverse complement strand
GCCTGAGGAAGCTACATCCATCTATATGGGCACATCTCACATCAAGACTTACTCATCAATCAACACACATAGCCTCAATCCATGTATATCAAGTACATGTTTTCAATCAAATTAGTAATACACAATTTCAATATACATGCATCAATTCATACAATAACCATCACTCCCTCTAGAGTATGGTGGAACACAATCAAGGGGAAACACTCCCAAGAACAAAGAGCTTACCTGCTCTCAGCGCTACTCCGTCTCTCCCGGCTTCATGGTCACAACCACCAGCAATGTCTGTATCACGCCCTACACAAGGCATACTAACAATCAATCAATAATGGTCCTAAACCATTAGAATGAAAGGAAACGCTATTCCTTTCCATTAAAACCTCTTTGTCCTCTATCTTAGGGTTATCAGAGCTAACCACCTTATAGGCGATTCACAGACCCTCAGCAGGATCTATCTCAGCCTAACCAAGGTATTAGAGTCTCTCCAAGACTCTGCATGAGCTAATTCCATGCCCTAACCAGATCATATTTCAATGATTATCAAGTTTATCAAAATGATTACTTCAACGCTCTTTCACCGTTTATATGGTCTCCTGAACATATTTTCTAAAAGAACCTAGGCTCATACATATCATAATACCCTTCATTTAACCCACATTCTTCCTACTCATACATATCTCAGAGTCAAAACTAAACTTCATCAATAGTCATGATTCAAAGCTCAGTATTCATCAGAACAACCTCCTGAGCATACTTTTCTAAAGAATCCAAGCCTAATTCCAACCCTATCACAAATGGGTCACTATTCATCCCAAGAACCATTTCACAAATCAATCGGTAAAACTCGAGTTTCTTACCTCTAAACAGTCGAGGAAGGCTGGAGGATCACTTCTCCTAGCTTTTGCATCCTTGAATCGCCTTCTTTCCCTTCTAAACTCAGTTTTCTCAAAGTTCCCTAGAGAACGGGATCTCTCCGATTGATGGTTCTCTCAAGAAACTGAAGCTGGATTCTAGCTCATAGAGGAGTTCTAATCAACTTTCTAGTTGGGTAGGAAGTGTTTAGATGAAGAATGGAGAAGATATGAAGCTTCTCTAAGTCTTCAATGGCAGAAAGGCTCAAGGAAGAAGTGGAAACTGATTTTTGGCCTGGAATCCGTAAAAATGGCCTTTTATAGGCCCCCAGCCCGTGTTCCCACGCTAATAGCGTCATCCTCACGCTAATCGTGCCAAGAATGTGAAAGAAATGGCTTTCTGGAGCATTATGGCGCTAACCGTGCCATATCTAGTGCTAATCGCGCCACTCTGGCGCACCTCCCACGCTAACAGCACAAATTCCCACGCTAACGGCGCCACTCTCTGGCCGTCGCTAAATCCGTCGCTAATTCCGTCACTAACGCTTTTTGTGACGGAATATAGTAAATTTAAACTTTTCTTTCTTTTTCTTTTATTTATTTAGCCTTGGTTATTATACGGTCCAGAGGTCCTTAGATTTCTTATAAAGTTCTAAGGACGGGTTCTGCACTATGTAATCGATTGCATAAGCGTCGTAATTGATTACAACAGATAGCGCTTGTAAGACCCCGGGTTTGTATTTCACCAACCCACACAAGGGTGTAAAGGAACTCGATAACTCATTTTCCAAGAGCAGACAAGCTCTGCCGAGTAGACAGTTCTTCAAGGAAGTGGGCTTGGGCTTAGCAATTCTAAAGGAAACAGTCCACCCCGGGTAAGGAACTCGGTCTCTCTCTAAGGAAATGGAAGGATGAGCTTCTAGAGACGACACGTGTATGGAACTCGGTCGTTCTAGAAGAAGGAACACAAGCTCAACCGAGTAAGGGGGAACCCGGTGGCTCTTTTCCCGAAAGGACACGAGCTCATCTGAGTTAGCAACCCGGTATTCCTCTCTATGGTGAGGTAACTTGAGCTCAACCGCTCTAACGTATCACCCGGGTAAGGAACCCGGTATACCTTATAGAAAGGGAAGCGAGTCTTAACGACTCTAAAGGAATGACCTCGGGTAGGGAACCCGGTCTACTGACATCTGCCTACAAAGACTAAGTTACATCCTGCATGCATGCATGCATGTTACGCAATCTGTTCAACTCAGCCTACCCATCCCGGTAGTCGACATCAAAACACAAGGGTCGATATCTATGTGCAACACGGCCAACCCATCCCGGCACTCATCACCTTCACGAACACTTCCACAAGTGTCTTAGAAGTCTTTCAGCACCAAAATGCCAACTTCGCACATGCACGGGGAGTTCTTAAAACCTCTACTCCCCCACAAGAACACCATACATCAACACAACAGATTTAAGGCATACCACATCACATTCATGAAAGACATGGCTTTTCTGGGAAAACATCACACACACCAGGGACATGCAGTTATCGTCATGGCTAGACTCCCTAGCCCCCAAACTGTGGTACCTAAAGCTATTAAGAAATACGATAAACTCCACTTACCTAACCAGGAGTTCGTTCACGAGCTTCATGGTGTGTTTGTCCTAAGCTTCAGTTCTGACCACGAAGTTCCTCTCAGCGTCGGGATTTTCGCAGCAGCTACGGTGGCTCTCATAGGTTGGAGATAACAAAGAAGGAGTTGAGAACGAGAGGTCTCTGGGTGAGTTTTTAGAGGGGAAACAGAGGAAACGTAAAGGTAGAAGAAGGAAGAGTGAACTTGTTGTTGTGCTAGCCTGTTGCTTATAAACACGGTTGACACGGTATGTCCACTTAGCGTGCACAGCCAGTAACCACAGCATAGTAGAGTTGACTTACGTCCAATACCCATCAAGCATGCATACCAAGACAAAAGCACTCCAATAGCAAGTTATAAATAAAACAATTAATCAATCAACATAACAAATTTAATTTAATTAATATAATACACACATCAAACATCTAGATCAGCAACTTATAATCCGGGTCGTTACAACTCTCCCATCTTTTTAAGAATTTTGTCCCCGAAATTACCTGATGTAAACAAAGTCGGGTAGACTCCCCACATTTGGTTCTCTAGCTCCCATGTAGCATCTTCCCCAGATATGCCTCCCCAAATAACCTTGACCAGGGGAATCTCTTTTCCTCTTAGAAGCTTTATCCGTCGATCCTCAATCCTCAAAGGTAGTGTTTCATACGTTAAGTTTTCCTTTACTTGAATATCATCCAATCCGACCACATGAGATGGATCATGAATGTACTTACAAAGTTGAGACACATGGAATACATTATGGAGATTGGAAAGGGACGGGGGTAAGGCAATTTGGTAGGCTACGGGATCGACTCTTTTTAAGATTTAGAAGGGACCAACAAATCGGGGTGTGAGTTTCCAGGATTTCAATGCTCGGTCGACCCCGGTCCATGGGGTGACCTTTAAGAATACATGATCATCGACCTCAAACTCTAAGTCCTTCCTCCTTTTGTCATGATAGCTCTTTTGCCTACTCTAGGTCGTTCTCATCCTATCCTGGATCAACCTGGCCTTCTTGGTCATTTGTTGTACCACCTCGGGCCCTAGTACAAGACTCTCGCCGAGTTCCAACCAACATAGGGGTGTCCTACACCTTCTACTATATAAAGCTTCGTAGGGAGTCATGTCAATGGTAAAGTGAAAACTATTGTTGTAGGTAAACTCTATCAAGGGTAGAAAACTATCCCAGCTACCCCTTGTTCTAGAACACACGCTCTCAAAAGGTCCTCTAGTGACTGAACGGTTCATTCAGTCTGCCCGTCAGTTTGAGGGTGATAGGCCGAGCTCATCCGAAGTCGGGTTCCTAAGGCCTTGTTCAAACTCTCCCCGAACCTAGATGTGAACCTCGGATCCCGATTGGACACTATATTAGAGGGCACACCGTGCAACTGGATAATCTCATTAATATACAAGGTGGTCAACTTCTCTAAGGAAAACCAGATGCTGATCGAGATAAAGTGAGCAGACTTAATCAATCTATCAACAATAACCCAGATAGAATCTAACCCAGCCCGGGTTCTAGGAAAACCTACAACAAAATCCATGGAGATACTATCCCACTTCCACTACGGTATCTTTAAGGGTTGCAACTTACCCGATGGTCTCTGGTGTTCTACCTTGGCTTTCTTACAGACCAAGCATGCATAAACAAACTCACTAACCTCTCTCTTCATGTTTGGCCACCAAAACATAGTCTTGAGGTTGGTACATCTTGGTGGCCCTGGGATGTATACTTAGATTACTTCTATGCCCCTATTCCAGGATCACTTTCCTAAGTCCGGGTATGTTGGGGACACAGACTCTACCTTGAAGTCTCAAAACTCCATTCGGTCCCACTTGGAAACTACTAGCACTCCCTAATGCTATGGCTTCTAGTTGGGTCTTCAAGAAAGGGTTGGTCCTATGCCCTTCCTGGATCTCTTCTAGCAGCCCACTCGTAATCTGTAGGGCTCCTAGTTTCAAGTTAGTAGCGATGAGCTCACATGCTAAACTGAGGTCTCTGAACTGTTGATATACTGCTAGCATATATTAGTTTTTAGGGTTAATTGAGCAAGTACTCATTCAATAATTAATAATATAGGATAGAATTAGTTAAGTTATTCAATTGTTTTTTATTATTTCATTTAATATTATTTTTGTTAATTAGGAACCAACAAGAGAGGAAAAGAAGCCAAAAGAAGCAGCTTGTGCTTTCGAACATCCCACGCGATCAGCGTGGGACCCCGTGCTGGTAGCGCCATTCTGCTAAGGCCAACTTTTTAGCTCGAACAAGCCACGCGATCAGCGTGGTAACCCACGCTAGTAGCGCCATACTTCCAGGGCAGATGATTCATCTCGAACAATCGCGTGGGACCCCACGCTAGTAGCACCAGAATGTCAGGAAGAGGATTCTAATTTGAACATCTCACGCGATTAGCATGAAATGCCACGCGATTCACACCACAGTTACGCAGTTTCCTATTTTAAAATATTTGGCATGAAAATAGCTGGGGAAAAAGGTCCTTGTTACTTGAATTAAATATATGGATGTGGGGGAGATAAAATGGGACACTTTTGGTACAGAAAAGGACACAGGAACGCAGGGAGAAGTTAGAGAGAAGATCAAAGCCAGAGATTAAAGGAAGATTGAGAACTTTGTAATGTTTCTACTGTCTTTGTGTTTCTTGAGGTTAGATATGAGTATGTTTGGCTAAATTTCTTTATTGTGGTTAGGGCCAGAACCAATGTGAACTCCTCTGTAACTTGATTGGTATTAATATGAAATCATGATAATTGTTTTATTCTACTTTGTTCTTCATTGGATTATTCTTTATTAGTTTTGGCCATTCTAGTAAAGTTTTGAGGGTTAGAGTTTACAATAGGGATATTGGAACACTAATTCCTGAAAGCAGTAAAATAACAGTTTTTACATTGCCTAGGGATAGGAATGTATGATTGCAGAAATTACATGATGTCTTCTCTTAATGCTTAGCTTGATAGGGAATCAGTAAGGAATTAGGATTTCTAATTGGGTTAAAGGGTTAAATCACTAAGGGATTAGGATTTAATCAATTATATGGAAATACATTCTTTAAACAATTAGAAGTAATTGAAATTAATAACCAAGTCACGTAAAGCAGGTAGGGAACAAAGGGGACTGTGCTCTGCCACAATTATTTCTCATCACTGCATAATAATCAATTTAAATTCGTTTGACTTTTCGTTAATTTTCTTTTATTTCCTTACTTTGCGTAATTTCTAAAATACAACCATATCCTCTTCCAATTTATTATTTGTCTTCCAATTTCTAAGATAATAAGTTGCGATAAGATGACATTCAATCCCTGTGGAGACGATACTTTACTTACTCACTTTATTACTTGAAACGAACGGTACACTTGCCGATCGCGCAATAACTGCTCCAACATATCTAACTCCTTAATCATCAAGGAAGACACATGGAGAGATTTTCTACTTAAAGCATCGGCCACCACATTGGCTTTGCTAGGGTGATAACTAAGCTCAAAATCATAATCCTTAAGGAATTCTAACCATCTTTTCTGATGCATGTTCAATTCCTTCTGGTTGAACAGATACTTAAGGCTTTTATGGTCACTAAACACCTCAAACTTAGAGCCAAAAAGATAATGTCTCCATATCTTAAGGGCAAACACCACGACAGCCAACTCCAAATCGTGGGTAGGGTAGTTCCTTTCATGCGTCTTAACCTGCCTGGAAGCATAGGCCACAACCCGGCCACCCTACATCAACACCCCTTTGAAGCCCATCATTGTTGCGTCGTAATACACCTCAAAGGGCTCTCCTAGGTTAGGAAAAACTAACACGGGTGCAATTGTCAGCTTTTCGTTAAGAGTTCGGAAGCTATGCTCACACTGAGCATCCCATACAAACACTTGCCCCTTTCTAGTCAACTTGGTCAAAGGCAAGGCTATCTTGGAGAAACCTTCTATAAATCTCCTGTAATACCTGGCCAAGCCCAAAAAACTTCTAATCTCGAACACGAACTTAGGGCTCTCCCACTTAAGGACAACTTCCACCTTAGAAGGATCTACAGTTATACCACCTTGGCATATCATGTGCCCTAAGAAACTCACCTTCTCCAACTAGAATTCACACTTAGACAACTTAGCATACAGTTGTCGGGCCCTAAGGGTCTGCAGCACAACCCTCAAGTGCTCTTCGTGCTCCTTTTTGGTCTTAGAATACACTAGAATATCATCTATGAAGACTACCACAAAGCTATCAAGGTAGGGGTGAAAGATCCTATTCATGTAATCCATGAACACACCAGGAGCATTGGTCATATCAAAGGGCATAACCAAGTACTCGTAATAACCATAACGGGTTTTGAAAGCGGTCTTTGGGATATCCTCAGACTTTACTCGAATCTGATGGTAACCCGACCTAAGATCTATCTTACTAAACACATAATCCCCTACCAGCTGATCCATAAGGTCATCTATCCTAGACAAGGGATACTTATTCTTAATCATTACCTTATTCAGCTGGCGGTAATCTACACATACTCTCATAGTCTCGTCTTTCTTCTTGACTAACAACACGAGTGCTCCCCATGGAGATACACTAGGCCACATAAACTGCGTATCCAATAGTTCTTCCAACTATTTCTTAAGCTCGACTAGCTCTAAGGGAGACATCTTGTAGGGGGCTACAGATATAGGGCCAACTCCGGGTACCAAATCTATAGGAAACTCGACCTCTCTCTCAGGTGGTAACCCGAATACATCCTCAGGGAACACTTCCGTGAACTCTCTCACAACAGGGAGCTCAGCTAAAGGGACTTCGGTCTCAACATCCGAGTTTGATAAGATCATGTATACTTGAGCATTCTCTTTTAAAGATGACATAACCCAATTGGCCGAGATGAACATCCCATCCTCTCTCACATCCAGGTTGCCAAACACGACCGTTTTATCATGGCAGTTTAACATAACCTGGTTGGAAGATAACCAGTCCATACCCAAAATAACGTCAATCTGGCTAAGAGGCAAACAAACCAGATCAACCCAAAATTTCTTACCAGAAATTTCCACAAGTCAGTCTAAACATACCTCGGAAGTCAACACAGACCCATTAGCGGAGGTCTCAACCACGAGTTCATTATTTAAAGAAGACACAGGAAGTTTAAGCCGCTCAACACATAATCAGGATACGAAAGAATGGGTTGCTCCGGAATCAAAGAGTACAAGCAAAGGAACTCTGTTTATGAAACACTCACCTTGGATCAGATCCCAGGAATTCGAGGCTTCAGCTCCACTAAGAGTAAAGACTCTTCCTGTGGTCCTCGGTTGTCCGAGTTGGCTCTGTTGGCCTTCACCATTTCGCTCCTTCTTGGGGTGTAGGCACTCACTCTGATACCATTAGTGTAACGACCCTTCTCCTTATAGTTAAAACAGACCAGGATCCTTCGCCCGCACTCAACAGTGAAATGCCCGGGTTTGCCACACTTGAAACATGTTTTTCGGGTTGGAAAGACAGTTGGTCCACTACTACTGCCACTCGAAAATCCCGCAGTAGTAGCCCTTTGGTGGTTGGGGCGATGCTCATTCTGCTTGTGAGGGATGGTGTAGGGCTTCCCACGGTTTTGATGCCCAGTCTTCTTGTCCTTTATAGGGCCTATGTTCCAATAGTAGGCCGCCCTGTCTCTGGAATCCTCGTCCCAAATCCAGCATATGTTGACCAGGGCCGGGAACTGACGGATTCCTTGGTAGTTCACGGCTTGCTTCACCTTGGGCCGTAAACCATTTAAGAACTTTACACACTTCGAGCTTTCACCATCCCGTCCTTGGTAGTGAGGGAAGTACCTCACCAGCTCCTCGAACTTAGCCGTATACTCGGCAACAGTCCGGTTTCCTTGCTTCAGCTCAAGGAACTCTATCTCCTTTTTGTTCCTCACATCCTCTGGAAAGTACTTTTCTAGGAACCCCTCCTTAAAGGTCTCCCACAATATCCCACCAAGAGATGGGATATTTCGTCTCCCGTATTTACAAGAGATGGGATCCCACCAAGAGATGGAGGTGGAAGATCAAGATCGACAATGTGGGATAATACCTAGCTCAAGTACTTTTCAAGATCGACAATGATGAGCCAAAATTTCAAAAATCTCAGGCTGGTATAACACTTTTAAGGAAAATTTCCAAACATCGAGGCTACCAACACCTTCTTGAAAAATTTTGCATAGGAACTTTGGATGGAAAGAACAACAATGGTCACTGGCGCGCAAAATTAAAACTACAAGAAACACACTAAAATAAGAGATTTGATAGTGTGTATATACAAGATAAAAATTTTTAGTGATAGCAAGAATAGTATGGATAATATAGACATAAACACTAGTCATCCACTTAGGATAAAAACAATATGTAGTGAAGAATATAGTGGTCGTCCTGTCACAAATAAAAAGTTCTTAAAACAGTTTATCAAATAGGCACTTGGTGTAAAATGATGTTAGAAAATATAATAAAACTATATGAAATTGGTTTATACTAGTTTGCTCAACCTAAGCTACGTCTAGTTCTCCTTTACTCATCAGTAAAGGGTTTCGCTAATCAAACCTGATTACAAAACAAATATTCTAACCCATAATTGCTAGCTTTACAAGTATTCTTAACACCACTTCTAGTATCTTCTTAGACTCCCCTTGAACCTAAGTATTTTTTAACACTAAGCCATTTATGGCTTTAACAAAAATGTTTGATTGAATACAAATATTCTTAACACTTAAAGAGAGAATATACAATTATGCACAGATACAGACTTTTTGTTTTGCAAAGAACAACAACAGTGTAGAACGTGTAGTGTTTTTAGCAGAGTTTCACTTTCAGAATATTTCTTGTGCTCTTGTTCTTTTTCTTTCGTGGTTTTGGTCAGTTTCTTCATTGAGGGAGACATCCTTTTATAGACTTTAGTGAAGTGTCTATTATGGGATATACGTCATTATCTTGAAAGGACCGTTGTCTAACCTTAAGGAATTTGTCGACATGTCATGCTCTGGATGACGAGGATTTTATACAAAGTACAAACAACACCATGTGTTTTTTGACCTTTTTGAAAGCGACCTTCCAAGGGATATTCCATAGAGGTCTCTAGTCTCTTATATATTGTCTTTTTCATGAATAAAACAGTACATTCAGACTTCCCTTTTTCATGATACTCAGTCTCTGAGACTGGATGCATGGGTTTACCTTATGACAGCATGTTATTCTGTTATGTAGAAGAGTGAATGCTCACTGAACATAGTGTGTTGGATGCTAGGTTAAAGAATAAAGCATGCTATTTATAGGTGTGGATGATATTTAATGATGTAAATCCTTCAACATAATGATAAGTGTCATATTTTAGTTAAATAAAAGTTACAATGCTGGCACTTATCTTTTTTACTTCAGTAAATTTGTTTGTAAACTTGCCCTAAACCTAGTTTATTTGTATTTAGTACTTATATAAAGGTTGTTTTTCATTTTGGAAGATTAGTCCAATCATATTTTATATTTTGATAGGTTCTGATGGTATCCGAAGCATCCAAGCAAGCATAACAAGCGAAAAGGGCATAAAAATCAAATTTGGGAGGTGTCAGAAGCAAAATGGCCTAGAACTCGTCCAGGCCCATGACCTTTCTTCACTATTAAGGCTTTAACTCGCCCAGGTGAGTGAAACTAGTGTATTTTGCTGGCCCAGGCGAGTGGAGGCTTTCAGAAAGATGTATTAACTGGCCCAGGCGAGTGAAACAAGGCCAAATTGCTCGCCTGGGCGAATGAGCTTAAGCAGGTGACCAAATCTTATAAATAGGCATGCAAGGTGAAGATGGAAGGATGCTTGGAAGGCCAAGGGACGCATTGGATGAATTTTCTAAGCTTAGGAACGTAATTTTAGCTTAGGATAGCTTAGGGAGACTGAGAGAAGTGAGGAATTAGTGTGGAAACTCTGCCGGAAAGAAGCGATGATGGTTCCCTTCATCAATTGGATGTGAGGAACAACGTTAATTGGATACTGAGGGTATGAATGATGAAACCCAATCCTACATTCTCTTCAATTAATTTCATTTTATTAGTTTCTGTACTTTTTAGTTATTTTTCGTTATTTCCGTAAAACCATCAAAACTTTGACCGTACTCGTTGTACATAACTATTAAACTGTTAAGTTTTATTTGGAAAAATTGAGTAGCTCAAGTCCCTGTGGAGACGAACTCTTATAAATTTTGTAACTTACAACGACAATTGGTACGCTTGCCAAGAGTCTAACACATAATAATCTTGTCCACTTGTCAAAAACTCATCAGAATATCAATAATTTATACTTATTGTTATAAATCAAAATCTAAGGTGGATGAGATGTGTGGTTGTCCAGACCTAACAATCTCCCCCTTTTTAATGATGACAAACAACATAAATTTTGATTTTTAAGAAAGTAAGAGAGAATGTAATGCAATTAAACTCCCCCTGAGTTCAAGCATGATAAGAAAATAACGTATAAAAAGATAAGTATAACAAGAGAATATAACACATAATAGGTAAAGGAGGTTAAGAGCCTAAGGCTCAAAACAAACTAAGAAGCCATGGAGGAGGAA
>QARZ01040055.1:0-39059 GCA_013407115.1 Glycine latifolia | reverse complement strand
TATTTGTGTACAGAACTGGTTCTGATATGGAATACTTTTCCTCCTGAGTATAGTGTGGGTTATTTGTTTATCTGCCTACCTTTATAATCGATATGTTAAACTAGATCAGCAGGGGTGTGAATTATATGATTTGCATGTGTATTCTCTGTGATGTGTTTATTCCATACATAATGATTCAAGAAAAATGATTCTATGCTTCCGCTGAGATTTTATATTAATGCTTAAGCGCTAATCTGATATTATTAATGATAACGCACCGAAGGCCTACGGGGTGTTACAGTATCAATGTTGGTTGCCATTTGCTTTATCAATATAGAAAAATAGGCTTTTAACATCAGTTATTTTTTACTTTTAACATCGGTTTTGAACCGATGTTGAAACCATCGACGTTAAAAGTATCAATGTTAACATCGATTTTTGAAAACCGATGTTAACATACACTATACGACATCGGTTTTTCTTAAAAACTGATGTCGTATAATAAGAAATAAACAAAAAAATATAAAACATGCAAAAATCAACATCAATTTTTAGAAAAATCGATGTTGTTCGGCATATGACATGACAACTTCAGTTTTTAACCAAAAAATGATGTAAAATTATTTTTTCCACATCGGTTTTTTGTATAACCGACGTAGTCATTTAAAAAAAATATGGAAGAGGTGAAAGGAAAAATTTACCGGGGCGGGTTCGGGAGCGGAAGGGTTGACGTCGGAAGGGTGAAGCGGAGCAGGTTCAGGTTGGAACTGAAACTGGGTTTGGTGTGCGTTGGGGAAATATGCGTATTGGGGATTGTAAGCATAGTATTGTTGTAGCCTGAATAATCCATCGCTGCGAATGGCGTCGAGATCGAGAGTGGAGAGATCGACGCCTAGACTCAACACCGTGTCCCTCGATCTCCTTCATTACCATGATGTTCGCCATGACTATAGCAAGCACAGTGTTATCATTATGGAGGCAGTCAGGCAGAGGACGGTGTGAGAGAGGGTTTGGTTTCTAGGGTTTTCTCCAGTTTGAAAAAAGCAAAATCGGCCTTGAAGTTTTCCTTGGAGGTCATGGAGGCGCTCGGGGACTGCTCGTCGTTGCGGAGAGTGGAAGAAGAATGAGGAGGAGGTTTCGACTAGGAGCAAGAAACGTCAACTCAGGATTTGGAGTGGAGAGAAGGTGAGAGAGAAATGGGATCGAAGAAGCGGCACAAGCAAGACGATGGGAAGGTGAGAGAGAAATGGAAGGCTTAGGGGTTTTTTCGAGAGAGTGTACAGAGAAAAGAGCTTGCAATGGAGGGTATTTTGTAAAAATCTCAACATCGGTTTTTTTTTTAAAAATCAATGTAAATAGTACTATTACATCGGTGTCTTTTAAAACCGATGTTAACGATGACATTTTATTTACAAAAATGCCATCGCCTTTTTATTTACATCGTTTTTTTAAAATCGATGTTAAATTGACGATGTTAAAAGCTTTTTGTTTAGTAGTGTAGATTGGACAATTAGCTACAACTGTCAACCAGATGCAACAACAAGGTTCTGAAAACACAATGAATACTCTTCAAATAAATCAAGAGGGAGGTGAATTGGTTTAAAACAGGTATTTAAAAATTTTCTTGAAACAATTTGTGAAATTTAAAATCTAGATCGTATCACATAAACCCTTTTCAAACCAGAACTTTTTTTTCAACCAAGATCAACCTTGTTATGCAAGTAATGACAGAACTTTTGTCTTGTTGATTATATCTTGATTACCCAAACACAAGCAATGAGAGATATACATAATTAGAATAAGAGACTCAGCAATTTATACTGGTTCACCTCACAAACTTGGAGGCTACATCCAGTGATGGAGGTTCATGGCAAGCTAAAGGTCCAGAAAGAGAGCTTGAAGCACTTCCTTTGGTGAGCTTTAAAGGACCAATGACAAGAGCTAGGACTCAAGGACTTCAAGACCACACTCAAGCTAACTTGGGCAAGCATGAAGATGTACACCAACTCAAGGATGACAAGAGTTGAATTTTGATGCCTCAAGTCCAATTTAATTCAATAAATTCCAGCACCTGTTTTCCAGCACTTGTTAGTAGAAATTCAGTACAAACACTTGTAAATAGTTTTCCACTGTTTTAATCGATTACCAGCATTTCAGTTTCACACAGAAGCAAGATTTGACTGATTTAATCGATTAAATAGCATCTGTAATCGATTAAAATAAGCCTTGACTGTTTTAATCGATTACGAGACAGCTGTAATCGATTACATAAGCCTAAAAATGGTAAATAACTCTATTTTTATCTATTACAAGTATGAATTAATCAATTATTTCAGTCTAAAACTGCACTGCACATGTTGGGGAAGCCAAGAGTCACTTTAGGAAAGCTTGTACTTCAAGCTTCATTTGGGCTTCATTTCAATTTGCATTTTCCTTACATTTAGTGACATTTAGCTTGTAATTTTGTGGCCTATATAAGGTGTCAAAACTGAATGTAACTAACTTTGGTTCATTAAATACAATTCTGAAAAATTGTTGTGAGAGTTTCTCTCTTGTTCTTGTTCAAGAACTTCTTGAGTCTTATCAATGGCTTTCCAATGCTATTATGATGATTCTTCTTAGACTTATTGGAGAGCTTCTCCATGGTGTCTTCACCTTCATCCCTAACCTTTATTCCATCTTCCATTTCTGCAATTATAAACTTCTAACAACCCCAATTTCAAGAAGTGTTGGAAACTTGTGTGTTCTTGAAGTTTGCTTGAAGAGTGGATTCTATTGCAAGGTAGATTTGGGAAAGCTAATGGCTATGGATACAGCTATTTACAGCATCCAGTGTCTTCCAACCAACACTAGGTTAGAGTTTTCACTAAATCAAAATATTCTTTACAAGAAATTTACAAGTGATTATCTTTATCAACACTAGATAAAGAATCTGAATTCTAAAACCCTATTAGAAAACAAATCACAAAGATCCTGAGAACCCTACTCAGATCTTTCACCTAGAGAACCCTACTCTAGAAAGCTTGAAAGGTTGAGTGAGTATGCTTCCTCTCATGGAGGAAATTATTATGATGAGAGGAGTGAGAGGGAGGATTGGAGAGAAAATAATAGAAGAGAAAACCATAGGAGACACAATCCTAGGAGGCAAAATAAAGATGATGAAGATTTGAGGGTTAAAAGAGAAGAAAGAGAATGGAGGAATTGAGGATTCAATGGAGTGAAAATAAAAAAATTCCAAAATTCCTTGGCAATAATGATCCCGAAGAGTACTTTGAGTAGGAGATGAAAGTAGAACAAATTTTTTCATGCCAATAATTTGATGAATGAAAGAAAGTTACTCTAGCAACTCTAGAATTTGGTGGCTATGCTTTGATATGGTGGAACCAAATTCAAGTGGATATAGGGAGGATGAGGAGACAAAGAGTAAATTCTTAGGATGACTTGAAGGCATGCTTGAGAGGAAGATTTGTTCTAACCTATTATGTAAGAGAAGTCCATAACTATAATGACCCTGTGATAATCCAGGTTGTCACATAAGGGGGTGTATGTTGGAACTCGGATAAGAAGGGGGTGTAGATAGCATCTCTTCAAAATCGGGTTCATGTGACCGGGTTGTCACCTAAAAAGGGTGTATTTTGGAACCCAGACAGGAAGGGGTGTAGATAACACCTTTTCAAATCCAGGATCATGATGTATGTAGTATTGATAGGAAGACCGGGTTAGTGCATGACCGGGTTATCTCCACGCAAGTGGTGCATATACATAGCACTTTATGGAAAAGCGCTTATGTATGGAAAGGAACTCAGACAAAGAAGGAAAGAGCAACCAGGTAGTGATCTTGGCTGAGCTCGTATATGAAAATACTATGAATACACTGCAAATGAACCAAGAGGGGGGGTGAATTGGTTCAAACTGGAAATTTAAAACTTTCTGAAACAAATTGTGAAACTGAAACTTAGGATCGTATCACAAGTTCACCTTTACCAAAGTCAAAAATCTTTCTTCACCCAAGATCACCCTTAGTTATGAAAGCAATGCAGAAAAATGTTTATTTGATAATAAAGCTTGAGTTCACAAGGACATGTAATGAAAATACAGAAAACTAAACAAAACACAAAACAATTATACTGGTTCACCTTTCAACCTTGGAGGCTACATCCAGTTGCTTCCAACCCACACTAGGTTAGAGTAATTACTAAATCAAATAATCTTTTACAAGCTGTTTACAAATGATCTCTTTATCAAAACTAGACAAAGAAGCTGATTCTAAAACCCTGTTAGAATACAAATCACAAGATACTGAGAACCCTGCTCAGAATCTCAAACCTAGAGAACCCTACTCTAGCAAGCTTGAAAAGAAAACAATGATATATCACAATACAACAGAAAATGTTAGAACTTCTAAAAAGATGGGTTCAAGATAAACACAACCTGAGATCTTTCATGTATGAATAAATGAAATGAAATGAGATTACCACACTCTTCAGGTTGTAAAGCATAATAGCTCAGAATCAAAATCTTGAAAACCTTCTTTCTTTAAAACATCTTCTCTAAAAAACTCAGAAATCTTGATCACACAAGATGTTGTTTGAACTCAAAGTAAAACAGTAATTTGGGCACTTATGAAAGCTCAGAAACTTTTGGGTAAGTCACTCTTGTACTGAGTAAATCATTCAATGTGTATTTATAAGAAAAAGACTCACCAAGCTTTATATAAAACAGATTTAACTGATAATAATCGATTAATCCGCTAGTGTAATCGATTAAATTGCCATATGTAATCAATTAAAGTAACTAGATAATTGATTAAACTGTTCATCGGCTTTCTGGAAATGGTTTCATGAACACAATAATCGATTAAACCGTTCAGTAATTGATTAAACCAGAACAACATCATGAAAAATGAATTAAGATAATTGATTATAGAAGGAGGTAATCAATTAAACCAGTGATGCATGGTTTTTCATAAAACACTATGTAATCGATTACAAGAAACCAATAATCGATTAAACTATTTTTCAAGGCTTTTCCAGAATAGTTTGAATGTCTTTAATCGATTAAATTGATTGTGTAATCGATTAAAGCAGTAAGATTTCCTTTTTTAAAGAACTTAGCCTTTGAGAACTTAACTTTTTGTAAAACCATTTGATTTCTTTAAGATTTAAAAACCATGTATGCTTGATCATGAGAATGCACATGCTAAAGAAAAAATCACAAGGCTTTTAACTTGAACCACTTAAACAAATTACAAATGCCATCAAAATGATTGGGCATGTAAAAAGCTAAAACATAATCAAGTCTTCAACCTTGGTTCAATTCCTCTTGCAGCTTCCTTTAAACTTAACAGTATATTCCTTTTCCTTGAGAGATCAGATTATGATCTCAAGAGAGCTTGATAGAGCTTGTGTTTTTCCTTTTCTTTGAGGTTCGAGTAAGTGATCTCGGATGTGTTCCGAGTAGTGATCTCGGATGTGTTTCGAGTAGTGATCTCGGATGTGTTCCGAGTAGTGATCTCAGATGTATTCCAAGTAGTGATCTCGGATGTGTTCCGAGTAGTGATCTCAGATATGTTTCCGAGTGATGATCTCGTACGTGTTACCGAGTTGTGATCTCAGATGAGCAACCGGGTAGTGGTCTCGGTTGATCTCGAAGGATCTCGTTTTTAATTGACTTGTAAGAGCCACCGGGTAGAGAGATCGGAAGAGCTCGCAACCCCTTTTGATAGAGTTACTGGGTTAGTGTTTCCGGAAGTGGTTGGGAGGAACCTTGGACTGGTGAGGTACCAAGTAATGAAGTCGGATGAGGTCAGATTAGGTCGAATGAAGTCAGTTGTGGTTGGAATGAGTGCTCAGGAATCCGAGATATGGTAGTGAAGTTGCACTCAATATATATATATATATATCCAACCCGGTAGCGGTTAGAGAACTAGGGTAGTCACACGTAACTTGTATGAGGTATAATAAATTGACTTGCCAAACAGTAGACCCAACTGATAAGTGCCCTAATTCAGTTAAATTCATGTTTCAAATGCAGGCACTTATCTTTTGATTTCAGAAGATTTGATTATAAATTTTCCCTAAACCTAGTTAAATAGCACCTAATGCTTGTATAAAAGTAGTTGTTCAAATTTTGGAAGATTAATCCAATCACGCTTTGTATTTTGATAGATTCCGTGGACTTCTGAAGCTTCTGAACGCATAAAGCAAGCAAAAATGGATCATAAAATAAACATGGGAGGTGCAACAAGGAAAACAGGCCCAAAAGCTAATTCTGGAAGGTGCGTTTAACTCGCCCAGGTGAGTGAAACATGCACAAACTACTCGCCTGGGCGAGCTGCTTCTGCAAGTGGGCCTTAACTCACCCAAGCGACCAAACAAAGGCAAAACTGGTCGCCTGGGCGAGTGAACTCGAGCAGCCAGCCCCCTATAAATAACCATGCACCCCAAGGAAAAAACTCATTCTTTTCACTTCCATTCTTCCTCCTCCATTGCTTCTTAGCTTGTTTTGAGCCTTAGGCTCTTTAAATATTAGTATTAGGTAGGTTAGGAAAGTGAGAGAAGTGAGATTTAGTGCGGAGACTCTGCCGAAAAGAAGCGGCGATGGGGCCTTTCATCAATTCTTCTCTTAAGGAGGTTCTCTCCATGCTTGATTAGTTTCTCTTAAAGGAGTGGATGTAATCTTCTACTTTTAAGTATCTCTTTTAATATTTATTTATGCATAAGTCTTTTCTATTTATTATTGGTAATTTTATTTCATTCTTAATGCTTGATTCTACTTGATCACTAGTTTCATGAAATTGGATTCTACGTTTAACTGGGAAGTACTCTTAGAATTTGAACTGAATAATTTTACTCTTTACGTTACGTTGCTAGGGCTAGAGCATAACTTTTAGATTTCAAATAGCACGCGATTATGATTTTAATGCTGGGTTATTTACTTCATATGCGAGGGATCGATATTCGGTAAATATCCTTAGAACTCGATTGCGAGGGATCGATTCGAGGTTAATTAATGTGTGCATCAGTAATAATAGAAAATGATTTATACATGGTAATATTAATTGGATACTGAGGGTATGAATGATGAAATCAAATCCTACGCTTTTCTTGAATTAATTAAAATCGTTTTATTAGCTTCCGTAATCTTTCGTTATTTCCGTAAAACCATCAAAACTTCGACCATACTCGTTGTACATAACTATTAAACTGTTAAGTTTTATTTTGATTAATTGAGTAGCACAAGTCCCTGTGGAGATGAACTTTTATAAATTTTGTAACTTACAACGACAATTGGTACACTTGCCAAAAGTCTAACACCAACCTAGTAATCAAATATCTCTACATTTTCACTTTACACAAGTGACACATGTTGACTCTTTGCTGGTTGTTTTGACGCGGGAAAGGTCCTCATATTACGATATGACGCGTGTCAATTTTCAGGATATTTAAGATATGCATAAGTGAGATATTTCAATAGAAACCTTAATTTCACTGCCTTTGTTAAAACACTTTCTCTCTCTTATTCCATATTTTTCCTTCATTCTTAAAGTGAGAAAAGTTTCTTAAATAACCATTCCTGTAAGGATTGAAGAGAACCATTTTATAAACTAGTTTTCACCCTTTTGTTAGTTGTGAAAACCATTAGGCGAGGATATCATTTCTCCAAAGAAAGTGCAAAGTTTCAATCTTTAAGAGATAGAAGGCACGTTCAGGACATTCAAGCTTGTAGAAGCTGTCCTCTAAGCTTTCCTTTCTATTTTAAGGTACGATATTTGAGTTTTAGCGTTTCTTTTAAGTATGGTGTAAAAAGGAAAAATGACCCACATGAGTTAGAGTAGGTTTTGGGTTGTGTCTCTTTGGAAAAATATGCTTAGGAGGTTGTTGTGATGAAGGTTCAACCTTGAAAGCTAACTTTTCTGGGTTTTGGGTATTTTGTTATGCTCAGATAGATATTTGTAGGGTTTACAAGTCAATGGTTAGTTGGTTATGCTTGAGATCTGGAAAAGAACTGGGTTTTTTTCATGAAATGGTTGAAAACCATTCTTGATATCTTGCTTGCCTGGTGTAGGGCTTGATACAGAAGATATCGGTGGTTGTGACCACGAGGCTGAGAGGGTCGGTGCTGTGATCAAAGAAGGTAAGCTCTTTGTTCTTGGGAGTTTGTATCCCTTGATTGTGTTCCACCATACTCTTGGGGAGTTATGGTTATTGTATGATGCAGTGTGTGTATTTAAATTGTGTGTTACTGCTTTTTGATTGAAACATACATGTAAATGATTTGCACTGTGATGTTTGTATTGTGGTTGAGGAAGCCCTCTGGCCAAGGAAGCGGACCATATATGAGAGTGTAAGACTCATCCGGGATGAGCTTCTCGGCAATTCATATACGTCCAAGTGCATAAGATGCGCACGGTTGATATACATTTGTGCAAGCACTGGTGAACTTGTATATTTGTGCTAGAATGGCACGTGTGTGTGATTATATACATGTGATGTTTATGAAAGTCGGGATGGCTATGTTTTATTAAAAGGCCGAGATGGTCATACTGCTGTTTTATTAAAAAGCCGAGTTGGCTATGTTAATTATAATGCCAATGTAAATGTTATGTGTTGTGAAAGTGAACCAGGGGGAAAAGAGACTCCAAGAACCCTGAGTTTACTGAGATTGTATCTCACCCCAGTTGAGGATTATATTTTATTGCAGGTGATAGCCATCCAGCGGAGGACGAGGTTCGGGGTATGAGGCCCGAGTAGAGGTTTTTCGGTGGATCTTGATTAAGAGGCTAAGTAAGCCGTGACCGGGTTGGCTATAAATCGAGGATCCCGGACAAAAGGCTGAGGCTGAGTTCGTGGAAGCGGATTTTGGAAGACGGTCTTTTGAGAGTCTGCTGAATCAATTTTATTGTATATTTTGTAACCAGGTATGGGTTTGTATATTGATGTACCTCTTGAAACAGAACCCCGGTGCCGGGATATATATCAAATTCCATACATAATGTTAGATTATATTGCATGACGTATGATGACGTCTTATTTTTTTTATGTGCTTCGGTGTTTACTTAAGTTTATTAAGTATTTGCTGCGCTTAAGACCATATTATAATGTTAATGAACCGGATGCATACGGGGTCGTTACAATAACAAGCTTCAAAGACGTTTCCAACGCTACAAAAGTGTTGATGAATACTATAAGGAAATGGAATTGATGATGATTGATTGAGTATTTTTAGTTTGATATTTTTCTATTATTCTTAGCTTATTTGACTTCTCTTGTACTTTTATTTTCTCATTCTAATTCAGTTTTTGCCCTAGGCAAACAAGTGGGCTTAATTGATAATTGTTGCTTATTTTCGGAGTTTTTGCTTACTTGATCTATCTTCCTTGCGCAGGAACTAGAGAGCTCTAAAGAACTCCAAATGATGCATATGAGTAGTCCCTGGAAAGATAAGGAAAATATCTACAATTTTGTCAGCGATAAGCCTAGGCCAATTCTATCAATTTGAGGGTCATTTTAGGATTGGAAGTCAGAACCACTGCACTTGAATTTTGGGTTGCGAAATTGGTGAAATTAGTAATTAATTAGATTAGTTGGGCTTCATTATGGCCCATTCTTTCCTACTTACTCAGTTACTATATTTTAGTGATTTTAGTTATTTGGATGGACACACTTCATTTTAGCACAAACACATTTTGTAGTGACTTTTAGAAGTTTTTATAATTAAAACTCTTTCTCTTATTTTCTCTCAACTGTTCTTCATTTCCATTTCTGTTCTTCCATTTTCTTGCACTGATTTCATGGGGCTTTTATTTGTGATTATCATGGAAGGCTAAACAATCAATCAATCCAAGGATCCAAGCCCAAGCAAGGAGAATTTGAGTTCTGGTTTGGTATTTCAAATTTTGTGTGAATGTTCACTTTCTTCTTCAATCCGCTATTCAATTTGAGCGGTATGTTACATAGGGGGTGTATGACGGGTTACCTTTGCGAGGAAGGATTGTGTTCCTAGCCAGGTCATACATTGATGGTGCCTACGTAACATACGACATTTGCATGGCAGAAATGGGATTGATGATTGGCTATAGGGTACGGAGGTACTGAGGGGGCCACGTCTGTTGGGAACTCCTTCTGACACCCATTGGCTGATCGCCGTGTTTTACCGGGATGTCTATGGACATGATCCCGGGCAGGAGTTCCACTTTGCTAGATGCACCCCTTGTTTTAATGGATGGACCCCTTGTTTTAATGGATGCACTCCTTGTTTTGCTAATTACACCCCTGACTTCTATTTCTCTTTTTATTTGTAAAACACTTGATGTGTATTTTGAGACATAATCTTTTGTACTTGTAATTAACTTATGTTTGGTATGTGCATACATTTTTTTTTAAATGTCTTATGAGTACTTTTAATTAGGTATATTTTCTATGATGATGGTCATTATATGCTCGCGAAAACTTTACCATCATTTTGACAAGTAACCAAAGGTGTGTTCTTTTTATAAAAAAAATGAATTTATATCATGGGTATGAGTTAGTATTACAGTAGCGACATGGCGGGTCGTTACATGATGTGCCTTGAATGACATTTGGGGAGTTTCCTTTTCCCTTTCTTTATTTGTTGTCTCTTTGTTTGCATCTCATTGCATGCTTACATTGAGGACAATGTGCATTTCAAGTGTGCGGTGAAGGATTACAAAATTTGTTTTCTGTTTACATTTTTGTTTATCTATTTTTGTTTGCTGTTTACGGTTTCTATTTTTACATTCTGTCTATTTTAATTTTTGAGTCTGTTTTCTATTTTATCTGTCTGTTTTCTGTTTCTGTTTGTTTTTGTTTCTGTCTGTTTCTGTTTTCTATTTCTGTCTATTTTTGTTACTGTTTCTATTATTGTTTTGCTGTATTTGTTTTGTTTTGTTTTGTCTGGAAGTTATTTTGGTTTTACATTTAGAAAAAAAAAATTAGAATTTAGGTACTTTTTCATGTTTTTCATAGGATTTCTAACTTGTATAATTTGTGTTTGTGAGAAATGTACTAATTTTTGTTGGATTGAAAGGTTTCATGCTTGATGTGAATCATTGTTGCAATTGTTAAAGTGATAAGTAGGCTTGAGAAATAGAATTTAAGATGAATCATGTGTGATAGAATTATGCCTTGTGAGTTTTTGGGCCTTTGTGGATGAATCACATTATTTCATTCATGTTCTTTCATGTGTGATTTCACCCTTGTGCTAGATTACTCTATGTTTTGTCTTGCCTCTTTTGACATTCCTTGTTGCACATACTTTGATTGAGATGATTTAGGCCTTCTTTCTTTTATCCACTAGCCAAATAAACTATCCTTCCATTGCTACCCTTTTTGAGCCTTTAACCTTTTCTTTCTTGTATACCTCATTATAAAAAAAATGAAAAACCAAGTTATCCTAATTTTAGGGAGAAAATGGGCCTTGGAATTGTTTTGGGAGTGGATTTCAAACAAGTGTGGAGTATTTTTATTTTGTTTGATTTGAAAAGAAAAGAAAAGAAAGAGTTTACAAAGCAAAAGTTCAAAGAAAAAAATGCATAAACAAGGAAAAAGAAAATCAAAGAAAAAGAAAAAGAAAATGCAATAAAAGTTGGTATGATTCATTTTCATCCTTATAAGTTCTTTGTTTCTATTCCTCTTTATACTTGTTGGCTTACTCTCCATTGCCCCTCTTTTCTCTTAGTTTTAGCCAAAATATCCTTTTCTTATCCACACCCAAGCCATACATTACAAGCCTATAAAGTCCTTTTGATCTTTTGATGCATGTGTATTTCAAGTTGAATGAATTAGAGTCTTGTCCAAATTTGGATGTGCTAGTTACATGTGGTGTTTGAGTGTAAACATAAACACATACACATTAGAAGAGGTTGAGTGTTTCTCTTTGAGAGATTTCTATCACCTTGGTTCATTCTTAATTTTATTTTAACTACTTTTTCATTTTGCACTTTGTGATCATGTGTTCATGGATTGTTTGAAACCTTGATATCATTCTTCCATTTTTCATCTTTCTCACTTTTGTGCATTGTTAGGATCCATTGAAAAATGTGTGTGCCTTGTCCTTACCTTTCTTTTTTGTGGTTTACTTTAGTTTGAATTTTTCCCTTAGTCTTTCTTTTAATTTTGCCCAGAAGTGCAAAAGTTTAAGTGTGGGGTATTTTGATTGAGTATTTTTAGTTTAATATTTTTCTATTCTTCTTAGCTTATTTGACTTCTCTTGGACTTTTATTTTCCCATTCTAATTCAGTTTTTACCTTACGCAAACAAGTGGGCTTAATTGATAATTGTTGCTTATTTTCGGAGTTTTTGCTTACTTGACCTATCTTCCTTGTGTAGGACCTAGAGAGCTCTAAGAACTTGAAATGACGCATATGAGTAGTCCCTGAAAAGATAATGAAAAGATCTACAATTTTGTCAGAGATAAGCCAAGGCAAATTCTATCATTTTGAAGGTCATTTTAGGCTTGGAAGTCAGAACCACTGCACTTGAATTTTGGGCTACAAAATTGGTGTAATTAGTAATTAGTTAGATTAGTTGGGCTTAATTATGACCCATCCTTTCCTATTGACTCAGTCACTATATTTTAGTGATTTTAGTTATTTAGATGGACACACTTCATTTTAGCACAAACATATTTAGTAGTGACTTTTAGAAGTTTTTAGAATTAAAACCCTTTCTCTTATTTTCTCTCAACTATTCTTCATTGTTCTTCACTGTTCTTCATTTTCATTTTTGTTCTTTCATTTTCTTGCAATAATTTCATAGGCTTCCATTGATGATGATCATGAAAGGCTAAACAATCAATCAATCCAAGGATCCAGCCCAAGCAAGGAGAATTTGAGTTCTGGTTTGGTATTTCAATTTCTGTATGAATATTCACTTTCTTCTTCAATCCTCTATTCGATTTTCATGATTATGAATGTGTTTAGGATTGAAAATGGATTAGGTTATGGATTCATTTCCTAATTTTGACTTTTAATCACAAATTATTTGGATGATATTTCAATTAGGTTTGTGGTTTCAATTATTTTAGGGGTTAATTCGATTAAACTGCTTCTAATGAAATTAAATGAACTTTCATAACAAGATCATTATCTGAGAACCATGATAATTCGCATTACTTGGTTTGGTGAATTGGATTGATGCTTTTTAATCTGTTTTAGAATACATATTATCAATTCTGTTAGTTTCTATTTTGCTACGTTTTTCTGGAATTTTCGTTTATCGCATGCAAACTATTCGATAAAAATCCCCCTATTGTTTACTAGTGAATTGAAGTTGGAACCATATTGATTGTGTCTCTAAGTTGACCTAGGTTAATCTTATGCTACAGAATTAGCGTAGTTTAATTATTTTGAAGCGATACGACATCGGTTATCAGTAAGATTGGAACTAAATTGTTGTTTTCAACTACATGTCATCCTTAAACTGAGGTGGTCAATAGAACTCTATCTACTCTTCTTAGAGCCGTTATTAAGAAAAATCTTAGGACTTGGGAAGAGTATTTACCACATGTTGAATTTGCTTATAATAGGGTTGTACATAGTACTACTCAGATGTCACCATTTGAAATTGTTTACAGTTTTAATCCTTTGAATCCTTTGTATTTGTTGCCTTTACCTAACATTTCTCAATTTAAAGATAATTTTGGGCAGATTAAAGCATAATATGTCAAGAAGTTGCATGAGAAAGTCAAGGCCCAAATTGAGAAGAAAATAGAAGGATATACAAAGTACGTAAACAAAGGAAGGAAAAAGGTAACATTTGAACAAGGTGACTAGGTATGGGTGCATTTTAGGAAAGTGAGGTTCCCTTCACAAAGGAAGTCGAAGCTTATGCCAAGAGGAGATGGTCCTTTTCAAGTACTGGCCAAGATCAATGATAATGCCTACAAAATTGAATTGTCGGGTGAGTATGGTATAAGTCCTACTTTTAATGTGGCTGATCTATCTCTTTTTGTTTTTCAATGAGGGAATGATGAGGACATCAAAGAGAGTGCACTAGTCACATGTATTGCTTGTTTGGAGTGATAATAGAAAACAATTATTGACTTAGGCATTTAATAAAAAAATAATAGTAATAAAGTGGTTAGCTAGTTTTGAGACTTGGACCTCAAGCTTAGTTATGCCTCACTTAGCCACTAAAGCATTTTAGTTATGCTTACAATGTTGAGATTTTATTTTTCTTTTATTTTCTACCAAGTGCATAAGAACCAATTTGTATAAATCAATTCTGAAGTGAATAGAGAATGGACGTTTTGTTCGATTTATCATTGAAGCCTGATATTGTCTCTGCTAGGGTTCTTCCTTGAACCATTTGATCTTATCAAGAATTTCTCAATTCTTGTGGCGATCCTTAAGGCTTATCAAACATCATTGTTTGTGGCGCCTATCTGCTTTTTCCTTTTCACACTTTCTATTTCCTTGTTTAATTTCCGCATTACTAATTCTGTAATTTTGTCCAAATTTCTTATTTGCATAATTCTCGTTTTACTTATCAATTTGTAAGTGGTACTCTCAACGCAGTAATCAAACATTGACTAAATCTTGTCAAGCTATAATCTTCCTTTGGGCCGACTACTGCTTACATGAAAAATTTTATAATCGTCATATATTTATCACCACATGTATATATATTATTTGGCCAAAGAATAATCTTCCTTTGTGCCGATGATTATTCACATAAATAACAAATATACTCATCTTTATACATCACAATAAAGAATTATCCACAACGGAGGTTACTTTGGCAACAATATTGTTTCGATCAATTTATTATGAAATACAAGACAATTAAAAACAATAATAATTAAATAAAACAAACATAAGCCAAAGATTTATTTTATTTAATTAAATGACTAAGATCCTTAATTTTATTGCTCTCAATTTTTTGAATGAGATTATAATAAAATTACCCAAACTTTATCATAATGGATTGAATGTCATTCTTAATAATAAATTATCATTTAATTATTGACAATAATATTTTTAAATAAAAAATTAAAAATTCAGAAAATTATTTGTCAACAACATCTTCTAATGCAATATTATGTACGTGTTTTCAAAACAAAAATTCACACAACACAACACATATCTATATTTATATTTTTTGTAAAACACAAAAAAAAAAACCAATCACAAAATCTCATAATGATCCTTTCTTACGATGATAGGAATGACAAAAAAAAAATAAACTTTCCATCTTAACTTTCAAAATACCAATTCATCATCATCAATTGAAGGCATATATGATAACAAATGTTATCATCAAGTGAAAACACAATAACCAAAACATTATCTTCATAAAACTGTACGCATTTTGTATTTTCATAAAATGAAAACACCTTTTTATTATAATATATATACAATAATCAAAATGCGTATGTCTACTGCCCCTTTTCACTGTTTTCGCATATGCACAGTAAGATTAACAAAGAATTAATAACATGCCCCACATAAAAAAACATATGGGTATGAAAGAAAATTTTCATTCACAAAAAACATGGGTTAAATTTACAAACTTACTTACGCATAACATGTAATGAATGCAAGAAACCCACGAAGCAGAGTTCAAATAAAAAAAATTACAAATCATTTAATTTCTTTATAGTTCAATATAATGTTGGATATAGGGGGAGCAAGAAGAAAATCAAGTCAAGGATGAAGCTTGAAGAAGAAGGATTTTAGCTTTTCACAAGCCAAAGCATTTGTAATTTGAAGCATTTGTAATTTGTTAAAGTGTATGAGAGGCTAATCTCATGATCCTTGCATTGCATGAACATGATCCTTAACATGCATACATCATTTTACTAAAGCATTAAAGTTGTTCATGTTTTTAAAAGGAAATAGTTTCTCATGGTTAAGTTTTTGGAAAAACAAAATATTACTGATTTAATCGATTACACAAGGATATAATCGATTACCATCTTCTGTTAGTTTCTGGAAAAGCCATGAAGAACACTTTAATCGATTACAAGGTAATCGTAATTGATTACAGAGTTGTATCTCTAAAACATGCATGACTGCTTTAATTGATTACCACATTATGTACTCGATTACCTAGGCTTATTCTGAAAAGTACACATAACTGCCTTAATCGATTACCACATTATGTAATCGATTACATAGGCTTATTTGGAAATTTCATATGACTTCCTTAATCGATTACCACATTCTGTAATTGATTACGTAGGCTTGTACCAAAACTGAACATGACTAGTTTAATCGATATGACTCGTATTAATTGATTACTTTGTTCATTACATTTTTCCAGATTGAGCTAAAAACATTTTAATTGATTATCTAGAAGATTAATCGATTACATATGATAATTTAATCGATTATGATGACGATTTAATCGATTACATTTTGTTATAAAAGTTGGTTATAAATAGATTGTGACTTTTTCTGAAACCAACACTTCTTGACTTCGAAATTTCAAAGCATTCTTAAACCTTCTCACTATTAGAAAGGATTTTCTGAGTTAGATACTTCTTGTTCCACTTTTTTAAATCTTCATGGTGTATTGAAAGATTTTCTTGGGCAAGATTTTCAAAGAAGCTTTTGGAGAGAAAGTTCTAATATTGATTTCTTCATTACAACTCTGTTTGGTAAATCATATTCACTGGATCATCAGGTTGTCTCTCTCCATTAACTATAGTTGTAAATTTGTTTCTAAAGTCTTGGTTGTTGTTAACTATTGCAAAGGGTTCTTGAAGCTTTTTCTAGAGTAGGTTTCTCTAGAGGGAAAGAGTAGAGAAGGGTTCTCTATGTTTTGATCACTAGGAATCTAATAGGGTTTTAGATTTCTATTCTTTATCTAGGTTTGATAAAGGGTGATTGTTGTAAAGCTTGTAAGAACTAATCGAAATATGATAATAGTAGAACTCTAATCTAGTGTTGATTAGAAGAACTAGATGTAGCTTCTCTTGCGAAGTGAACCAGTATAAATTCTTGTGTTGTTCTTTATTCCTTAATTTGTTCTTGTTATCTTGATCTATAGTTCTTTGTGATATCTACATTATTCAACAAGTTCTATTTTAAGCAATTGTTTTCTTGGGCTAAGTAGTTTGATTCATTTGAGGGATTCTTGTTTTTAATTGCGATTAAGATCCTTTAACTCTGATTTTCTAAAGAATTTTAAAAGGCCAAGTTTAAACCAATTCACACCCCTCTTGGTTATTGTGTGTATTCCTATTGTTTTCATATAATACAGCTCTGATACCAATTATTGGAAAATTAATTCCTAAATCCTTATGGTGAAAACCATCACCCAATAAAACCCCAGAAACATCATAATGGATCATCAAGAAATCTTAAACAAATAAAGTTTACCTGTTTCCATTATAGCCGTGATTTATCCTTTTGTTCCTATAGTCTTTTAATATTCCCTTATGAGTTTTAGTCTTCCTCAGTCAAAACACTCCTTAGAAGTTATTCCCTCTAGATGGGAAAGAAAGAAAGAAAACTTGATTTGACATATTGGGGACCATAACCTTATATATAATGTTTTTCTTTATTGTTGGGCCAGTAAACTCCCATTAAACCTAATTGGCCCAACCTCCCATATTTACTTAGGAATCTATTTGGGCATATTTAATTGATCACTTTAACTTATCCAATATATATTAAATAGCATAATATAATTATTAATACAATATGTAGCACATAATAACGTTAGAAAATTTAATTTCCTAACAATATATGATTTGCAGCATACAAAAGATTATGAAAATTAGAGGGCATATTTCCATCATTGGAGGCCGCACATGTAATGTGTGCCTCCTGTGTAACACCTGGCAGAGTAGTGCCATATGTTTTGACAAGTCACCTTAAGGGGTGGCACGGATCAGGATGGTGTCACCCACTACATGACAAAAGATGAACAGGTGGCACCACTTTGACTGGCACCACCCAAATTCGAAGTCACAAAAATAGTTTCAAGACCAACCGAATTCAATGGGTATTTTTGAAAATAACCCAAAATGGTCAAATACCCTTATTTTAGGCCATTAGCCTTTAGGGTTTTCATCAAAAAATGACATCATTTCTTTTTTTTTTTAAATGCACAACCCAGCCTAAGTCTCCAAAACTGACGGGTTTTACCAAAACCGATCTGGTTTGCCTGGGTTAGTAGAGTCATTTGCTTCTGGTCCAATAGCAGACCTACTCGGTTAGTCCATCAGGTCCCAATTGGACCGGTCTATTTGGTTGGGTCAGGTTTCACAACATTGCTTTAAACTCAAGATCAAATCACCTCCAAATCTTATGGGACATAGGTTAGGATCTAAGACTCTTTCCTAATCTTAGCTGAGTGATTAAACCCTTATTTTCCTACTCAATTATTATTAGAGGATGGATATTATTATACCTTGTTATCAAATTATCATTATTTTTGCTAAGGATTATTATTATAGAGAAAGACCATATGTACTAAAAGTGTAAAATAATATTGTAAAAGTCATACCAACGATAATTTATTATTGAATGACAATGTAAAATCATCATTGTCAAACCCTAATTATGTCCAGGTACCAAAAAAAAAGAAGAAAAAAAGAACAATTAAAAAAAAAGAAAAGAAAAAAGAGGCCCCAAAGGGACCTAATGGGCTCTTTGAGAGCCCATTAGGTCAGAAGTAACAGATAAAAAGCACATAAAAGGAAGAAGTCTTGGCATTAGTTATACATAGAGAGGCACGGATCCCGGAGAGAAAAATAGACCAAAGAGGTTACGCCACTTGGCAGCGCGGCCAGAGAAGGAATACGGTCTCTCAGGTATCCCTCATTCCTTCTATTTCCCTCCTCCTCTTCCCCTTCTTCTATTTGGTTTCTCTCCCTTTCATTTTTTCACAAAGGCTACCAATTGGGTGCGTTTCTCTCGCCGATGGTCACCTTTGCCATCGGCGAGAGCCTTATAGGTCACCTTCATTGTCTCTTTCGTTATTTCTACATGCTTGTGGTGTTTGCGCTTTTATTTTAGCTTTGTCCTTACGTTATAAGCTTTGCCACCATCACTCCATTGAGGTTCTGGCTTCTTCCCTACGCCATTTTGGTTCCAGAGGTACCAAGGGTTTTCCAACCCTGGTGCTATTTGCGGGTTGGGCCGGGTTGCTCTGACCCGGTTCCAACCCTGTCCTAAAAAAAGAAACTTTATGTCTACTATTCGCACCCACCATATTCATAACTACACCCCTTTATTATTGGGCCTACCCCATTATGAAAAAAAATACCTAATGCTATTTATGGCCACCATTTTCATAACTACACCCCTTACTTGTCTGGGTCTGGCCATTCTGAAATAAAATCTGTAATGTTGTTTACACTATCCACTTCATAACCATACCCCTTACCTATTGGGTCTGTTCTGAAACAAAATACATAATTCTATTCATAACTTTCTTTTTCGTAACCACACCACCTTACCTTTTGGGCCTCACCCATTTTGAAATGAATAAACACTGCTAATTGCACTCCCTATCTTCATGTATGCACCCCCAATTACTAAGTGTACTCCTTACTACTAGTATATCCCTTTATATTTCCATTTGATTTATTTGATTACGTAATGTTATGTCAATTATTCATTTATTTTTGCAGTTCCACCTTAGTATTCTTTAGTATAAGCTTACGATCATTACGCTCCATTTTGGGTCTCTGACTCGCTTGGTGGTGTTTCAATAACGTGTGGATTGATTTTGTGGATGTCATGCTGGGTCCCCAACTTGCTTGACTTTACTGAGTTTACCGCAAATACAAAATTCTTTTTTAAAAAAAAAATCTAAAAATACTCAAATCAATTATCACTCAATTATCCTTTTCTCCACAATACTACACCATACTCGATATCGCTTCAAGGTCCAATGTCTTAACGACTCTTTGTCGTGCAATTAAAGAAAAAAATCTTTCAAAAAGGATAAAGTCAATAACACCTTCCTCGTGCATAAACGACTCTCGAATCCTTTTATGTCAAATTGTAGACCATTCCTTATCTTTTGGTTTTTCCGAATGTTTCTTTAAATAAACGTTGGGTGTGACTCCCCTCTAGTTTTCCTTTCTAGGAAAACACTCATTCTTTCTTAATATTTTTCATCGTCGTCCCTTCATGGCCAATTACATTGTGACAAATGGCAACTCTACTGGGGACTGATTAGAAAGTTAAGCCATTTGATTGAGTGTGCAATTTTTTTATCGTAACTTTTTCTTTATTTATTTTTTTCATTTTTTTTCTTTTCATTGTGCTCTCATTTTTTATTGTTTCACTCAGCAACCTTTCCTTTCGTGGTTTTGCTTCGATCATGTTTTTTATTCTCCGCTCACTCACACTTGTATATATCCTTTGCTATGTTGTTACTCCTTTGTGGTTAGAAATAAATTGCGTTATGAATTCTAGGGTAGACGACATGTGCTATACTTGTTTTATCTGCTTGGGAATTATTTGGTTGTTTTGCAGGTGGGGTTGGGTAATTCTTAAGTTGCTCTATTCACACATGACACCTACACTTTTTGCACATACTTTGAGATATTAGCCCTATACCCGGGTCTGTGTAAGGCATAGGGAGTGGAGGTCGATCTATGGTCATGTTGGGTCTCTTACTCACTTGATGACAGTGAATCCTTATCTAGAGTTTTCCTCTTTTTGTGATGCATTATCGCTGGTAGTCCCTATTGCCACAGTGTTGTTACATAAGAGGATATCTTTTTGTGATGCATTGTCGTTGGTAGTCCCTATTGCTAGGTTCTTGAATTAAGGACACGGAGCATACTCACCTCACCTTGTTTCCTTTATCATATCATGCATCTATTTATGACACATGATGAACATATCATTTCCACATTCATCATTTATCATATTCGTGCACCACATTTGCATAAGTCATTGCATTTTCATACATATTTGTATAGCATGTTGCTTGTCCCAACAATTACATACATTATGCCATCATCACTCGTATGCCATGTTCACCCATGCATGATTATAACATATATTTTCTCATGCCTTGCATTCCCCTCTGCGTAGTCAAATGTCGCAATGACACGCAAAAGCTTACACTGTGTTATTGGTTACATGTGTTGGGTATTATGGTCATATCCATAAACAAACCATGTTGGGGTTATACACTCTTTTTTTCTGAAAATGATCGAAGATCACATGAACATGGTACCCAATGCATCTGCTAGCAAGAAGGGGTGGTCTTTCGAGCGTCTTACATCGATATCAAAAATACATATGTCATGCATAGCATAAGTAAGTCATACTCATTCATCATATCTCTTCTATGATAGGTTGCCAAAGTATTGATCAAAATTTTCATTCCTTGGAACATGGAGTCAAACCAAGCACAGTCTTTTCAGAAAAGGCTTTATCAAGTCAAGGTCAAAATTCTAGAAGTAGCAACCTAGTGAAAGTTGGGGCAGCGGATGGATCAGGTTTTCATAGCCTCCTTGACTATTGTTAGCACATGATTGAGCTAATGACTTTCATAATTGGGAACTGCTGATGTGCCCATGTTTTATTTCAATTGTACTTGGACTTTGATAAGATGTAATAAACAATATTATTTTCATGAAAATTAGAGTTGATTCGACCCTATATTCTATTGAGCATTCTATGTAAAATTCACAATACTTCAGCAAGTTATCTTTTACCTACATTCATGCATATCTGTTTCGTTGCATGGTTATGCATTGCTCATTACATTCTTTCCTTGAAATAAAAAAAAAAGTAATCATTGTGCTAAGAAATACAGACATACATGCAAAGTTTTGTGAAGAGTGAGAGTCATTTGGCTTAATCTGTCAATTGAAAATCTTTTATATATTTCTCGCCCTTAAAAATTCTCTTTCAAGAACCTGAATAGTTTCCTTCATTTCTTCTTGCTACAAAGGCATGATACACAACAACAACGGATACCTCCAAACCCTACATCGGGGGAATGATAGACACCATGCATAGGCTCCAAGCGAACCTAGAGGCAGATAAGAAGTTCTTACCCGGTAAGTTGAAAATCCGAAAGGGCGACCTAGACAAAAGTTAGGGTATGTATAAAAGAAAAAAGAAAATGAAAATGAATAAAAATAGGGGGAATTAAAGAAAAACAATCAAGGGTGTGTTTATCAAAGGCTTTGTCCCTAAATCCAAATTGTAAAAGTCTCCAGTCAAGATTTGAAATGACACATGGTCATGTTTCTTCATCCCAAACACTAATTTATCATTTGCAACCCACTCTAAGCCAAAGTATAGTTGTTTTCTATAATAAAAAAACCAGAGTAGGAACCACTGTCAAACTGGTAGGAAGAGCAATGCATGCAACATATGCATAAAGTTTACTAAGCTTTAGGCTGGGCCCCAAATGATGCTAAAGAAAGCAAATCCGCCAAAGGTGAGCAACAAATAAAAAAGGGAACAAAAGCTCTCCAAATTTCACAAGGAAGGCACAAAAGTGCAATGATGATCAATGCATAAGAAAAATTTCAGAATTTGTAAAAATGACATCAAAAGTTTTTTTACATTCAGTTTTGGGCACCTTATAAAGGCCACGAAATTACAAGCTAATACACATGAAATGACAATTCAAATGAAGCTTGTAGTGCACACTAAAAGAGCCTAAAGCAAGCTTAACGAAGCTTGTGGTGCAAGCTTCTCCTAAGTGACCCTTGGCTGTCCCAAACTCCCTTGGCTGTCCCATTTTCATGAAAGGTGCAGTATTTTTAGCTTCTAAGTGCAACCAACTAATTTACTAAGTTGCTACACAAATTACACACAAGTTCACCTACACCTCTTTACACAATTGAACTAAAAAGCCTTTTTATTTCTACTACTTTTGCTTCTAACAAGTTCTGGAATTTATCGAATTAAATTGAACTTGAGACATCAAAATCCAGCCCTTGTTATCCTTAAGTTGTTGTGCTTCCTCTTGCTTGTCCAAGTTGGCCTTGATGTGGGCTTGAGTTCTAGCTCTTGTCATGGGTCCTTTAAAGCTCACCAAAGGAAGTGCTTCAAGCTCTACTTCTAGACCTTTCGCTTGGAATGGACCTCCATCACCAGCCAAAAAGTTGAAATAGGGAAAAGTACAAGCAAGGTGCTCAAGGTTCTTACTCTATATAACCCTTAAATACTCTTTGAGCCTCCCTAACATTTTCGTTCATATCCCTCTTAACCCCTGGCCATGTTACAAGCCCAATAAAGCCCATGTGGATCAAGGAATGACTAATTTCGCTTTTGAGTTTGGATTCTGGAATGGAACACGCACACGGTTGTGATTGTTAGGATAATAAAACAGAGAATCCTGAGGTTCGTACTTACACATTTGAGAAGAAAACTCATTCAAAAATGAGCTCTTGGAAGATGCCCAAAGACAATTGTCATAGTGGGGTTCATTCAAGTCAGTCAATCACGCATAATCCCTAGGGCTCCTTTTGGATCCAAGGGTAACCTTTGTTGCGTAAATCGTTTGCCATATCATTAAGCTTCAATGGGATCGATGGACTCATGGCATCCCTTTATGATCTTAAATCAGGAAAGTTTCACTTGGTCATATACCAAAGTGTAACAATCCATTGCCATCCTTCAATGGCTCACGCGATCAATCTTGAAGCCTTATGTTTCCTTGTTGTGCAGAGCAATCAAAGTTTTAGAAAGAAAGGGACAAACCCTGGAATCAATATTTCAGTTGATTGGTTAAACATCAAATGGCTCCACTGCCATCTTCCAAAATTGCCAAGCAATTGGAACAAACAAAACATACACTCTGAAGAGATCTACAAAAATCAAGATGAGGTTGCATGAATCATCACATCTTTTAGAAAGAAACATTCAATTTGTATTTGTCAAAAAAAAAGGAAAAAGAAAATGAAGACCAACAAAGTATAACAAGAGAGAAATAATGTTATGATCATTGCACAATTTAAGGCTATTCTCGTCCCAGAATGTTGAAACTCGACATATCTCATTTTCATGACTTACAAACCGTTGCATTGTATTTTTTGGGTACAAAGCCCATATTTATTGCATTTCAGGATGAAGCTCGCATGTCTCTTTTCTTTCATCATAATGCATTCCAAACTCACATGCTTTATATCAAGCTTTAAGTGCATAGTCTTCTCTTTAATTGTCGTTTTCTCGAGATCTAGTTTGGGATAAGTGGCCCTTTTAGAGAGTCAATCTCTCACTTTCTTACAGGTTTGAGCCTTTGGGTATCAGTACCTATTGGCAAGTTTGACAGGACTCAACATCCATTGCTTTTAATTTCATAGGACTCAACGTCCTCTGCTTTTATGTTTCATAGGACTCAACGTCCTCTGCCTATATATTTCATAGGACTCAACGTCCTCTGCCTTTATGTTTTATAGGACTCACGTTCTCAGCTTTTGTGTTTCATAGGACTCAATGTCCTCAAGTTTTATGTTTCATAGGATTCAACGTCCTTTGCTTTTATATTTCATAGGACTCAACGTCTTCTGCTTATATGTTTTATAGGACTCAACGTCCTATGCTTTTATATTCATAGCACTCAACATTCTCAACTTTTATGTTTTATAGGACTCAACGCCCTTAGCTTTTATATTTCATAGGACTCAATGTCCTTTGCTTTTACGTTTCATAGGACTCAACATACTCTGCTTTTACATTTTATAGGACTCCACATCCTCTGCATTTGCTGAAGTTTCTTCATTCTCATGTTGTGATCTTTCGAAGGATCACCCGAATAGAATTGGTGTCTTTGTCTTTACTTATCTTTTAGTTTCAATAAAGGATAAGTAAAGAGGGGCAGCTATCATACCCTAATTTTCTCCGGGTCCCAAAAAAAAAAGAGAACAGTTAAAATAAAAGAGAAAGAAAGAAAAAAAAAAGAACAATTAAAAAAAAGAAAGAAAGAAAGAAACATGCCCCAAAGGGACCTAATGGACTCTTTGAGAGCCCATTAGGTCAGAAACAACAGATAAAAAACACATAAAAGGAAGAAGTCTCGGCATTAATTACAAATAGAAAGGTACGGATCCCGAGAGAAAAATGGACCAAAGAGGTTACGCCACTTGGCAGCGCATCTAGAGAAGGAAGAGGGGTCTCGAAGGTATCCCTCATTCCTTCCCTTTCCCTCCTCCTATTCCTTTTCTTGTATTTGGTTTCTCTCCCTTTCATGTTTTCACAAAGGCTGCCAGTTGGGTGCATTTCTCTCACCGGTGGGCACCTCGGTCGCCAGCGTAAGCCTTATAGGTCACATTTGTTGTCTCTTCCGTTATTTCTACATGTTTGTGGTGTTTGTGCTTTCATTTTAGCTTTTTCCTTGCGTTTTAAGCTTTGCCACCATCACACCACCACCGCATCACCACCCGCCGCCATTGTGCCGCTACCCTCGCCGCCGCGGCCTCTTGGTGGCGTTAGGGGATCATGCCTCCTCCGTTGAGGTTTTGGCTACAGAGGCACCAAGGGTTTTCCAACCCTGATGCTATTTGCGGGTTGGGCTGGGTTGCTCTGACTCGGTTCCAACCCTAGCCCTAAAAAAGAAACTTTATTTCTAAAACACCATCTTAATAACTACACCCCCTTACCTGTTTGGGCATGGCCCATTCTGAAACAAAATTCGTAATGTTATTACACCTTTCATTTCATAACCATACCATCTTACCTGTTGGGCTTGGCCCATTATGAAACAAAATACATAATTCTATTCATAACCTCCATTTTCATAACCATACCCCTTTACCTTTTGGGCCTGAACCATTTTGAAATGAAATAAGCACCACTAACTGTGCTCCCTTTCTTCATGTATGCACCCCCAATTACTAAGTGCACTCCCTACTTCCATTCTATCCCTTTCTATTTCGATTTGATTAAGTTATGCAATGTCAATTATTCATTTATTTTTGCAATTCCGCTTTAATATTCTTTAGTACATGCTTACGTTCCTTACGCTCCATGTTGGGTCTCCGACTCGCTTGGTGATGTTTCAATAACATGTGGATAGATTTTGTGAATGTCATGATGAGTCTTTGACTTGCTTGACTTCACTGAGTTTACCGCAAATCCAAAATCATTTTTTTAAAAAAAATCTAAAAAATACTTAAATAAATTATCACTCAATTCTCCTTTTCTCCACAATATTACACCTTACTCGAGATTGCTTCAAGGTCTAATGCCTTAAGCAATTCTCTCCGCTTTTTATTAAAATTCAAAGTCATTTCATGGTCCAATGCCTTAATGACTCTTCTGTCGTGCAATTAAAGCAAATCTTTCAAAAAAGATAAAGTCAATCCAACACACAAGTTGTTTTCTAACAAAGAACTACGTAAGTCTGATTTCCTCATTGAACTTGGGGATACGTAGAAGCGAGGACAAACCCCTTGTCGACCTAAAAACCTAAAAAAATATAAAATCTTCTCTTTTCTAACAATAAAATTTTGATTTCTTTTTTTTGAATATACAAAAATAAAACAAACATAATTCATGTTCTCAAGGGAGATAAATAATTAATAAGTCATTTTATTTTTAGCACTTCGATTAAAGATTGTCGTCTTCATGATGGATGCGTGGGGTGCTAATATCTTCCCCGTGAGTAAACGACTCTCAAATCCGTTTATCTCAAATTGTATATCATTCCTAATCTTTTGGTTTTTCTCACGTTTTCTTTAAATAAACGTTGGTGGCAACTCCCATCTAGTTTTCCTTTTAAGGAAAACGCTCTTTCTTTCTTAATTTTTTTTATCGTCATCTCATCGTGACCAGTTATGTTGCGACAATAATAATCACCACCACCACCACCACTTAATTTTGTAAGCGCTTATGAAATATATATTCAAACACAAATAATTTATTGGATTTTAATCACTAGCTTGTAATATTTTTTTTTTGTTTTTCCAAACGCCCTAAATAAACCTATTAATAAAGGAACAGAACAAATGAACGTCTCAACTTTAATCACTAAAATGAAAGAGAGAGAAAAATCATTAAATGTGAAATTTATTTAATGAAAAAGAATATATTCCATGATTAATGTAACTAAACCGGAAGTTAATATTATATTATATATCACTCCTGCTATTTATGATATGGTTAGGTCAGTCTCCTATATATCTCGGTTATCCATGCCTACCCGAGATTGAATATTCAAGCTAAATCCAGTTAACCCAAATTATATTTTTGGTAGAAACTTTTGACACATATTTTTCTTCACAAGAGGATAATACTCCCCAATTTTAATAAACGCAACATAAAATCTATATATGCTAACCAAATCCATAGTAATAATAACCACACCCTTAAAACATTGCCTACCAATTTTCTTGGTTTTTCTATCCCACAATTGTCTTTTTCATTTTTTTATCATCATATTAGTACAAAATCAAAGTAATTTTTTGTCAAAAGTAATGAGAATCTCAAACACACAAAATATGTATTTCTCTCCCAACATGATTTATCCCAACTTTGTCTTATGCTCTAGCTTATGAGTTGTGTTCAAATCAATGTGAACGAAGGCCCTCTCAATTTCGGGTAGCTTTTCAAGCTTATCTTGAAGTGTCTCTCCAATGTCATGTGCTTGACTAAGTGACATTTCTTCAGACACCACAATGTCTACTTCCACAAAGTAATTGGACCCAAAGGTGTAGGCTCTCACTGTGTCGATGTGCTTGATCTCCTTGTGATGGTTCCAACAAAGATATGTTAGCTTTGCAAGGTATTCTGCTGGGGCTGTTTTGCCAATCAATGACCACACATTCTCCATCACCGTTTTTGCCCAGTTGCTGATTGTATATAAAGCTATCTGCAAATGTAATTGTTAATTTTTGTTATTACTTTGCATCATATATAGGCTTAGGAAAATAAAATGTACGATTTTTTAAATATGCGAAAAGCTACCTGCAACAGAATCTCTTACAAAGTATTTTGAACACATTATTTACTGTGTTGACTGTTAACTGAAATTTAAAATTTTGGTAGATCTTTCGTATCATTGAATGATCCTCTATTTGATTTTGTAGTGATAGTAAAATATCTATTAGAAAGAATGCATTATAGAATATGTTATTAGTATTTTTTTTAAAATAATTTTATTTAAAAGATAATTAATTTTAATCCTTAAAAGTTATAAATCACTTGTTTTATCAAATACAAATTATTTTTGTGAAAAGTAAAGATAAAATGATTAATAAAATTTCAAGAGTCAATTTAAGATTCTATAAAAAACAATGCAATGTGTCAGCTGTCAGATATAAATGTACTGAACCTTATTTGTGTGATTAAATAAAAATTAAACAAAAAACCAAACAAAAATGTACTATGTAAATGTTAAAAATTAAGGACATACCAAGATGGCCCCAACAGGGTCAAGCCACCAGTAGAATTTGATGGCTAGAACTGCAGTGGCTAGACCAATAGAATTTGTAATGACATCAAAGAAATGGTCCTGAGCATAGGCCCTCACTATTTCATTCTTGAACCTGCGACAGTAAGTCATGAGCATAACTTTTACCAATGTGGCTGTGACCATAATCCCTATCATCCACTTTTCCTTCACTGGATCCCTATCAGGTTGAGTCTGTCAACAAATGAAGCAGAGATTAGTACATAATTTTTTTTTAACTCTCTGGTTAATCGTAAAAAAAAGAATCATGCTTAATTTAAAGTTGGATTGAAAGATAAGTAAAGTTTAATAAAAAATATTATTTCTATCAAAAATCGAATTTGAATTGTATATGTCCGATTCAATCTTAGCTTAGCATAATAACCATTTATACTCAATCACTTTCTTAGAAATTAGTACATATTAACATGGAGAGTCTATCAACTAATGGTAATCATTTAGATTTGCTAATCTTCTTTTATTTTGTGGGGTATAAGATATGCTTTACAAAATCCTGATTGGCTAAGTCAATTGTTTTGCGCATTTATGCAGTCAGAGAATTAGAACTGTTAATTAAGATTAATGACTTAAATTTTAAATGAGTTTAATTTGGATTTATCAAGATAAAATATAAGTCATTTAATCTTCTTCTAACATGTATTCAATTTGCTGTAATTAACATTTATACCTTTGTGATGATTTCCCTTCCTGATTCAAATAATATTTGTAATCCGAGAGTTGCCATGACTGATGCGAACACAACTATACCCTGTCAAAGTAATTTGCACACACAAAGGTAAAAAAGTCAAAAATATTAGTGGAAAAAAATCTGTCAAATAACCAGAGCATGCCATTTTAGCGCTTTTTTTAGCTAGTTTCCGTAGTACGTGTTTTTAACTAATTTTTGACATTCTAATAATGCAATTCAGTGTCAAATTTATTTATATTTTTCATGTTAACTTTTAATTTTTTCTTTAAAAATGTGATTTCAACAAACAATCAGTAGTTTTTAAATAAAAAATGAAATTACAATTTAAGTAATCTATCTATAGATATAACAAACCTGTAAAAATTATGACATATTTACATGTCAAACCGTGAGGGCTTTGTTGCCTACCCGCTGGTATTTTTGTAAATTTCCTTAAAAATAGGAATAATCTCATTTGGATGGGCTTCTGTAATACTCCCCTTATAATCTATCTATAGATATAATAATTTTTTTTCCTTTTTTATGCGACAGCTATAGGTTAGTCCACCAAATAACAATATATTTCTTTGGAAAATAAATTAGTTTTGCATTATTATATACAGAGTAATTTAATATCCGGTGTTGAAAAGATATATAATAGTTAATAATAAGAAAGAATGCATCATAAAAAAATAACGAATATATTGAAATACCAATGCAATATATTGAACTGATGAAAAAGTTGAGATTCCAAATGAGCTTAAATAAATTACTTTGTGTATATACACATGAAATAATTAATCTAATAGTCAAAATGTTAATCACAAATTCAGAGATGAAATGTGTATTAAAATCCACGTATGACAAATTTGCTTTTTCTAAGAAACAATCGGAGAGAGAAGACCATGGATAATTTTTAATGATTATATAGAGGGACAGTCATGAAGTTAAAAATTCAATTAATTAATGACTCAATTCTTAAATTCGTTGAGGAACCAATATGTTTCTAAATGAAAGAAGCAATTACCACAGGTTGCATCCGGTTCTTGCCAATGGGATATTTGTGTTGATTTGGTTTGCTCATAGCATGAGCAGTGAACCAAAGTATGAATCCTGACAAGAGATCCAAGAGTGAATCCAGAGTTGATGCAATAACAGCCAGGGATCTACTCTCAATGGAAGCATACACTTTTGCCACAAATAGCACCATGTTCCCTATGTTGGATGCATAAATTGCCACCCGCTCACTCCTTTCAAGTTCCTTCATCTCATCCTAATCAAAATTAAACTTCCCATTCATACATGCATCACAAAAATCATTTTAAATAAGGACAAAACTTAGATACAGTATCTGAGTATTGTTTTTGCCGTTCTCCCATCCGAATTTAAGTTTTACCTTGGTGATTTGTATATAACTCTTAGATGCAAATCTTTGTTATGTGGATTACTGAGGTAGAACTCCAATTTTGATTGGAGAACAATACAAACAGCGCCAAAAGTATATAAAACAATTATAAACAAAAAAGGGTAGTTAGAAAAAGTAAATTTTTCTTCTCAAAACCTCTGTTAAATTTCCTGGTATCATGCCCAAGTCAGTGTATGAATCCACTTCTTGGTAACCTTTAAGAAGCCTTTCTTGCCTCTTGTAATACTCAGCAAGTTTCCTTTGCCTCTCTGAGATATAAAAATGCAAATTTCATTTTAGAAAAATGCAATTTTTTAAATAAAAAAAAGTGGGAAAATAATTATAAAAAAAAAATTAAAATATGCTCAATTGATAAAATATACTTAGTGTATTTATGAAGAATCCAAAGCCAAAATGAGACTCCATTTGCCTTTCTGGTAAACGATGTTCTTCCATGTTGATCCTCCATGAAGGTTGTCTAGCCATAGACACATTCTCTACAGCTATTGTTGGGGAAAGAAGTTCGGTTCTATAGTCAGTGGAATCGGTTCTAAGTTCAGTTCCCATCTTTGCTATGCTTAAATTCTAAGCATTTGTGTTTGTGTGCGCGTTATATATATAATAACTAGAGCAAGTGGAGTGGTTACTATAGTAGGTAATATGGAATATTAAAACTTGGTGATGGCCGCGGGAAGAATAATTTAATTTAATTAACTTAAGGAAGCATGGACAATGCTTGATTATTGTTCTGGCATGAACCATATCTTAGTCCATCTACTATGTCATGTATTATAAAGAATTAACTTTGTGAGATGATGTAATCTTTGCTAATATGAACGGAATTCACCTTGGGAATATGCTTAGTGTTCAATGTTCACATTTCAAGCTTCCATATTTTATTTGTGGTTAAGAAGAATCAACTTTTACATAATTAAAAGGAAAGAACTATCAATTCGGTGCTTTGTTTGTAGCAAAACTAGTTTGTTCTCCTAGTTAGTAGGAAGCATCCTAAACTCAGCTAATTAATTAGATTGAAATGGACCTATTGGAATCAAGGATCTCCATTCGATCAGTTTTTTTGTTTTAATTTCCTAAAATAAAATTATCTATTTACATTTTTATGGTAAATAAAACAAGTTGGTTCCTCAAAGCAATAGTGATATTTTAAAAAATAAAATGCAGAGTCATAACTATTGATTGAAAAATTAAACTCACCACTATTATAAAAATGCATGTACGTACATAATATAAAAAATGCTAATTGGTGCGAATAAGGTTTTGCAAAATGCAAACAATGCACGAATCGTGATTTCTATCAAATCACTTTATATTTTTTAATTTTTAATTATTATTTATTTTGAAAATAATATTATCATTCCATATTTCCGTTCGTGCATTTCATGCATTTCCTGCATCTCTTTATTCATAATTTCTTTTAGCATCGCTGATATAATATATATTCGTCGTAAATAAATAAAAAAACATGCATTAAGGTAAGGTAAGATGATTTCATTTTAGAGGGTGTTTGTAGAAAAGAGGGAATGGAACCTTCTATATGAGGCTGTGAAGGAACCTGCTTCGAATTTCCTGAATAGTAATTGTTGTCTTGATTTATGAAAGACCCGAATTTTCTTTAGGGATTGCTATTATCTATCCAAAATGCTATTCACATTACCCACATGGTGCATTTTTGCCATATCCCACAACTGTCCCCAAAATATTGCATAAGGAATAGTGTTTTCGTAGTGTAACCGGGTGAAAAAAACTTAACAACAAAAATACGTTTTCATTTTAGTGAACTCAACAAAATCATGATTTTATTATTAATTTTTATTGAACCTTAATTTAAAAACAATTTTAATATTATCAACTTATCCAATTCGATGAAGCCACCTTAACAATATATACATGTGACAATCCATAAATAACACATGATTCGCACGTGACTTGTAATATAGTTGGATTATTGATTCATAAAGCGTATTACCTAAATAGAAGTAATAATTTTGACAAATATTTTTTTTTTGCTGAGTTAATGTTGACAAATCTCACCCTTCCACTTCTTTAAAAATAAATCAAAGGCTGAAATTTAAAACACACTCTGATGTCCGTTTTAGTTTTTAGCAATAAAAAAATTTCAGTTTTTTTTTCTTCTTTTCGACGTACCTTTTCTTCAACAACTGCTACTTCACAAAGCCATTAACAAAAACAAAAACATAGAGGGTGGGTGACGATTGATCGAAGATAAATTAAAATATATTTTTTGTTCATATAAATATTGAAGAGTTTGGAATTTGTTTCTATAAAGTTTTAGGTATATTTTTCGTCTTTACAAAATTAAAATGTGTTGTATTTTGGTACGGAACTAGGTTTGGGTTATCTAAACCTATGCAACAATTTTTTTAGACATTTTTATGAAAAAGGGGGGTTCATCTTCTTTGACCTTCACCTTCATATTCTTTCTCGTAACACCTCCAAACTTTCCAGGAGGTCCCCCATTCCAGAATTGCTCCAAGTCAAGCACACTTAACTGTGGAGTTCTCAAGTTATGGGCTTCCAAAAAGTAGATGCACCTTGTTGGTATAGGTAGTACCTATTATTTCCTTTTAAGTTATCATCAATTGTACAGTCTCATACCTGCATAGCCTCTGGATCCTTCTCGTTCAGGTGTGTATTCGATTCATTCATGTATCCCTCCCGCTGGAAGTCTGCCAGGAGCCGCTCCTTGTCTGTGCCTCATTGCACCAGCGATCACTCTCCGCCCTCGTCAGCGCCCGGGATGTTACACTGTGACCCGCCAATGGACAAATCTAGAGCTCATCGATGATGGGATGCTCCAAGTTTGTCAGCGTCTTCATATGCAACGAATGACGAGTGCCCCTACAAACTACCCATGTGTTGCTGACTTCAAGGAGTGTCGACAATCTTGGAAGACTTTTTTGGAGATGTCGGAATTAGGCGGTAAGTGCTCTACTTGTTGCATTTTTATATTCTCCTTGTTCCCTTTTTATGTTCTTCATGATCCTGCAACTTTTTTAGAGTCTAAGTACCTCCAACTTTTTTGACTTATCAATGTTAGAGGAGTCAGGCAGATGAAGGTGAAGGTCGAAGAAGATTAATCAGAAGAAGATAGACCCTTTTTTTATAAAACGTAGATAAAAATAGCACATAGGTTCGAATAATCCAAGCCTAGCTCTGAGATAAAAAATAACACATTTATATTTTAATTTTTTTTCGTTTGACCGGTTATCGGGTAGGTGAGTTTATTTTTTGAAAAGTTATTTTTGATTTATTTTTGCAATTACAATTAAAGATTTATTTTCGTTTCAATAAAAAATTTCATTTTGGACAGAAAGAAGCTTTCAATGGTTGCTGGATTCATTCCGTTGATGCGGTGGTCGGTTAGTTCCCTTGTTGATGTCGTCGTTGGAAACGCCGATGACGATTCTGATGCCCGAGTTGACAAGGGCCTTGATGATGGCGGGATCAGTGTTGTATAGACAAACTTTTCCAATGGTGGTGGGGTGGTTTGTTGAATCTGTATATCAATGTATAAATGATTGACGTCACTGTGGATTTCTATTGATTTTTGTAAAGTTATGTTTATGTTTTGGGTAGTAAATTGCAAAACCAGGCAACAACAGAACAGGGAGATTGGAAAACCTGATTGGAGTATGCGTTTTGTGTGAGATTACAAATACGAAGGATTCTCAATTTCACCGACAACACACCCCCTGTTGAAGAAAAAGAAATCCAGTAGTTTACCCAAAAATCACAATAGAAAACTCAAAAGCCACCTCAATTTCCAGCAAGAAACAATAACCTACTTCCTCCTGAAAAATAAACAAAAAGGAAAGACGAATAAACTGAGATTTCAAGGTAACTTAAAAACCTTCAAGAGACCAAAAGCTCCAAATAAAGAACCACGCTCTAAACTTCAGATTCGAAAGCTCTAGTCTAACAAATCTAATTCAGCCAACATTCAATCAAAAACTTAAATCATAAGAAAGAGTTTCTATTAATTGCATAAACCAATGTAACTCCAAATGACCACCATTGTGCTTCAGCCATGAACACAAGGCTTAGCTTCTAAAACTCAACGGAAAAAAAAAAAAGGAAGAACAATTAAATATATTCTATCTGTAAAGTATGAAAAACTACTCAATCATCTAGTAAGTTCATTTAAAACTAGTTCGAGACGTACCAGAAAGGATGAGTTGGTGACGGTGGGTGAAAGTCATCGGCGTGGTGGTGGATGGTGCCGAATGAAAAAAATCCAAAGGAAACGCAAGACAGAGCAAATAACATAAAAATAAGAATTTTTTTTATTTTTTATTTTTTCTTCCCGTAAATGACCTATTACCGCATGTCATTATACTCTCTCACCGGTGAACACTTGATTTTTTGACTTCATGTTAGAATTCACTCTCTTTTTTTCTCTAGAACTAAGAAAATGTAGTGATAATTTTAAACAATTATTCGGCGTATTTTGATAAATTGATTAATTAATAATAAAATATGTTTGTTTTTAATCACTTTTAGAAAAAAAAATCAAATTCAATTTTAGTCCCTCTAAATATTTTTATCCGATTTAAGTCCCTCTAATTTTCTAAGTTTTTCACCAAATAAAAAAAAACTCTCTAATTTTTAGATGAACAAATTTTTTCCCTCAAGCTAATTTAGAAAAAACTTGTATTAAATGTTATCTTAAACATCAAAAGTGGTGCAAATTAAAATTAGAGGAATTAAAATCACATTTTGAAAATTTAAGAGGAGTCAAAAACATATTTTATAATTTAATTAATAAGCATCTTGGGTATTTTATGAGTATTTTGAATTTACATAAATATTAAAAAATATCTTAAAGTTATAAGAAAAATACACATAATTAATTTAAATAAATATATGAGTTGTTGAAATTTAAGACAAAGGTAAATTTAAAAATACAAATAAATAGGATTTGAAGTGAGAAAGAAAATTTTAATATAAAATATAAAATGGATTTCAAAGTTGAGGAACAATAATAATTTTTAATGGAAAATAGAAATTTAAAAATTATTAACTTTTAATTTTTTTTTTTAAAAAGTAAATTACTCCACGTCCTTGAGTTTTGCATTTCTACAAAAGAAGGTCCTTTCATGACAATTTCTACTGTGGGATACTTATTTGCCACTCCTAACATGGGAAAGTTTCATCTAGTGTCGGATGAGGAATAATAATAAGATTTGACGGCCATAGTTAGATTAGCTAATTGAGTGGTTTAGTTCCTAATTAGTTGTTAATGTAGAAAAAAAATAAAAAAGATATTCCAGGTGGTTTAAAACTTATACATGTGGCTTTCTAATTTGGCCACCACGTGCATCTGTACATTATTGTGTTCGTATTGTCCACTTTCCAGCATTAATGTATTTCTAAATTATGGGATGCAGGACATATTTGGATTTGAGTCTCAGAACGAACTTGAAAATGAAATGGATGAAGAAACTGAAACTGAAGCAGAATTTGAATTTGTGATTGAGGCAAAGGATATGGCTGATGACGAAGTTTTTGAAGAACATAATCTTGTCAATATTTTACAAAGCCGCATAATGATCGATAGCAAGCTTGACATGTACAAGTAAGGTTCTTAGAATCGTGATTTTACGTAAATTTGTGGAGGCCTCGTAGAATCGAATTGTAAAATCATAAGAATCTACTTCAGACAAAAAAAATATTTACCTAAATACGAAAAAACAAATGAGACAGAAGGTGTATAATAAGCAAAAAAATGGTGCAGGAAGCAAATCCGTTATGGATCTGGCCCAATTAGCCAAAAAAACCTAATCCTTCCTCCCCATATAAAAGCTTCTCTTCTTCTTGGCCGCTGCATCCTCCTTTTCTCGCTTCTTCTTCCACTGTTGTGTTGTCCTCTCCAATTCTTCTGCTTCAATCTCCTCATCAACTTCTATGTCGTCTGAGATCGAGGTTGTCAAGGAGGTGCAATCTTGAGACCAGCAATCGGCGACATCGGGCGACGATGGCGATGACGTGGGTGCGGAGGAGCAACGACAGCGTTGAAACCGGACACGTAGGTGAGGAAGACACACACGAAGGTGAGGTAGACTCGTCAACTCACGCTCTAACTCATGAGTTTGCTTGGAGTCGTACAAGTCTACTCCAAATCTGAGTTTGCTTCCGATTTAACTTGCGGAGGGGTGGTAGACTCATAAAATTGTACGAGTTTGCAATTTAAATTACGATTTTGATAACCATATGGACAAGTTGGATATTCTAAACCATATGGACAAGTTGGATATTCTAAACCATATGTACAAGTTGGATATTCTAAATCTTAATGACGGTGATGTGAGAGGTGTATCAATTTTTTGGTTATTATGCAAGAAAGAATTGTTGGTTTTATATTTGTAAAAGTCACATGTGATTAGTCATACGTTTTAATATTTAAATTTGTTAGTCCGTTGATCCATTAATATATATTAAATTATTATTATTAGTTTATGTAATATATATATATATATATATATATTTAAATTTTAAAAATGTCAAATATTATTGATTATTAATTATACAGACTTATTAATATGAATTAAGCATCAACGCATATTTAATCTTTAGGATCAAAATAATAAGGGTTTTATAGATTAAAGTCATTTTTCATATTTGTTTTAAAAATATTTCGAAATTATTTACACAAGTATTTGAAACACATCTTTATTATTCTTATTAAAACTCTGTATTTCAAATATGATATATTAAAATTTTTATCTCATAATAGATAAATAGGAATTAGTTGAATGAAGTGTTAATACATGACCAAATTTTCTTTTTTATAAAAAATTAACAAGAAATCATTGTGCCTACTTTATTTAATAAAAAATTTAACTTATAAAAAATATTATATTTTAAACCAAAATTAAATATTTTAAATCATTGATCTAATATAATCCAAATTATTTATAAATAAATTGATTTGGATTGGATTTTATTTTTTCTTCTTAAAAATCGATTCAAACGAATCTCTTCAAATTTAATTGAATTGGGTGACATGTTTAACTAATTCCAATCTAAGTAAACCCGCTTACACACCTGTTCTCCATGTGCGTTTTCAATATTAACGGCGAAACGTCCTGTCTCTTGCAAAACACATGAGGGCCCAGACCAGCCCAGGATTTGTCACCTTAAATACAACACCTATATTCCTCATCACATTTGTACTGGATTTTCTTTATTTTGATTCTGTGAAATCAATCACCGAAGATATTGAAGTTTTTATTGGAGTGTGGTTGTTCATTTTGAACTTTGTATAGATGTGTCATATTTAAATTGGTATAGATATGTTAATTTCGAAGTTTTAAGGTTAAAACTTAAAATATGTTTTTCATCTTTAAAAATACGTTATATTATTGATTAAATTCTTTAATTATTTTTAATGTTCAATCAAGTTATTTAATTATTAAGTGGTTTAATTGGATTTTCTAATCATTTAAAATGATTCAATTGAATTCTTTCCATCAACTAAATGTTAATGTTCTCTAATTATATTTAATTGACGAAAAGAATCCAATCAAATTATTTTAAATAATTAGAGCACCCAATTGAATTATAGAGGACTTAATTTAACATTAAAAATAAATTAAAAGACCTAGCAATCTACAGAATTTATGGATCCTAAATGATCTGTTTGGATCAAACATGAAAGGATTATGCCAAACTTTGGAATCTCTTCCTATTGTCCATGCATTTACGATGATACTTGATTTTTTCTTTATAAAATAACCATCAATAGTAACATCTTCTCGACACTCACGACTCACGAGGTAGGAGCAAATGTGCAACCGGGTGTAATCGTAGCGTCTCCTTCACCACCATATTCAATTAACCCAATTATTCTTTATCTGTTGGGTTTGCGTGGTTGTCATGCGTGGGGTTTCTTTAGGTACTACGTGATTTTTTTTTTATATTTAAATATGAATTTAATCTTCAAAAAAGTAGTTTGTGTTTTTTAATAATTTTGTTTTATGTAAGTTGTTTTTTTTTTACGTATGAAAGTTTGTATTATTTTAAAAAATTGTCAAATGTAAGTTAAAACTTAAACTTAAAACAACTGAAAATGAACCAGAAAATTTAAAGACATCAAAATTAAAAAAAAATACTAACTTATCAGTACTAAATTCATATTTGAACGTTTTTTTTTATGTCATATATCTTGTGTTTTTGTAGCTGGTTCTTTCCTTATTAATACAATATTTTGCTGATAAAAGGTTAAAGTATTTTTTTTAGATTTATAAATTATGATAAGTGATGTAATAACTTCTAAGACGGTTCTTTTATGAAAATTGTCTTAGAATGTTAACATTCTAAGAAAGTTTTCATGAAATAATCATCTTAGAAGAATCACGTGGTTTAAATTTTAAAAAAATTATAGCAAAATATTCCAATATGGTTTTTATGTGAAAATCATCTTAAAATGTCCACATTTTAAGACGATTTTCACATAAAAACCGTATTAGAATATTGTTATAATTTTTTTTGTCAAAAAAATTCTAAAACGATTTTTAAGAAAAAATTGTCCTAGATTGTCAATATTCTAAGACGTTTTTTTACTTAAAAACCAACTTATAACATTTCATTAAAAAAA
>QARZ01040053.1:0-27517 GCA_013407115.1 Glycine latifolia | reverse complement strand
GGGGAGGGGGATATCATTTAAATGAAGCATTGAAAGCACATGACATTCTACATGTATATTAAGGGTTAGGGTTGTGAAAAAAAATCTAAATATATAAAACTAATTCAGATCCAATCTAATCTAATCTATTTTAAATCATTTAAATGGTCTGGTTTTATATCCAAATCCATTTTTTTTGGATTTTAAATCCAATCCAATTAATTGGATATGAATTGAATATTTGTTTGGATTTTTAAATTCAGTATAATTTTTTAGACAATGACGACTAGGTTTTATTGGTCAACTTTGGTAGGAGCTATTTTTCGGTCAATGTCATGTAGAGTTATTTTGGCCGATGTTAATTGATGATGTTTTTAAGTCGTCATCGGTTGATATTGTTTTTTGGTTAATGTTGATAAGGAATTTTTGGGCCAAAGTTGGTCAGGACTATTTTTTTGCCGATGTCGTCCAAAGTTTTTTGACCGGCATCAGACGATACTATTTTTTGGTCGACGTTAGCTAAGATTTTATTGATCATGTCTATCGAGATTATTTTTTGGTCGACGTTAGGTAGGTTTTTCGACTGACATTGACTAGTTTTTTTGGTCGAAATCAAACAAAAAAAATTATAAATTGACTAGAAATAGAGTTAATGTACAATGTGTTGGGATTAGTTTTATGAAGAGAAATAATAAATTATTTTTTTATGACGAATGTAAAGTTATTAATACTCACTTTTTTATGGTGTCATCATAATTTTGTAGGATATAATTAATTAATTCTTATATGTTATCTAAACAAATTAGTAATCTTTATAAGACTAAGATAATCTTTAACTTATAAGTCAATTTTATAATATTAAATTAGGTCTTAATTAAATCCAAATTTTAAAATAATATATTAAAGTGTATGATAGATCTATTGTTGGGTCTCCTACACTGTCGTGCTTTTGGCCTATAGCCTTGGGCATGAGATGTGTTAAAAAGCCATCTTAAGTATGTTTAAACCTAAATGAGATGGTTTTATCATCTATATACATGACAGTTGAAAGCATCTATGTAACAATGTCTAACGGCCAATTATAAACAAGTCATGATATAGATAAGTTGTACTGAAAAAGATACTTAAACACAATGGTTATGATTAACAATGTCAAAATTATTTTTTAATCTAATTAAATGATTCATTCAACATAAATCGTGTACAGACAATGCATCTACCAAGTTTATTTCTCAAACACATAATATTTTCCACATGGAGGCATGTTACAATAGCTGCTGACCTTTTGAATAACCTCAATAAACTTGATTTGGTGCATATCATGCTGCTTACCTGCTTATGTTCTTTCTTTATTCTTTTCATGTCATGACTTATATTAGATTTAAAGTCCTTGAGCTTCAACTATTGTAATTCTGAAGAGCATGAGAGTTGAGATCAAAAGGAACATGTGAATTAAACTCGAATGATATTCTAGAAAGAAATCAAATCAAATCAAATCAGAGATATAAGCTAGCTAAGCCTATATATATATGTATATGTATATATATGTATGTATGTATGTATGTATGTATGTATCAACAAATGCAGGAGAAAAAAGTATTTGTGTCAAATAAAGGAACCATAGATATGCAAGACCAGACCTAGAATCACGAAGAGAGAAACACACACATATCGTTTTACTTTGACAGCTAGTCAAAGGTGAATGTGAATATCAAAGTATTACTACTAATTTATCGAACCTTTGTAATTACAAAGAAATTGTGTTTTCCTTTTTTTCTTAGTAATTATGGTATTGATACGAAGTTATTCCTCTCGAAAATACTTACAAATTATTGTTGAAAACCTTGAACACATGTAAGGTGGGTATTTTCCTCTGGACATGATTTATTGCATACCTAACTACAATCATGATTCGAACCCTAAATCTCCCGTTAAGGGACACAAGTCACTAACACTTATGTCAACTGTAACATAAATGTATATTATATCTAGTGATCTCGTGTATCTTATAATATATAATTAATATACCTTTGTGACATTTCTCATGTGCGTATCTCCCTCACCATCAACTTCATGATCATGATCATGATCAGAATCAAGAATTCCTTATACTTTTTTGTCTGACATTGATGCTATCTGTTATTCCGATCATGAGTTTTCTCATTGTGACTCTGCTCCATATCTACAAATTTCTGATTCTGGTTTTGAATTTCCTCCTTGAGCAAAATCAACAATTCCTTATAATTGTCTTCCATTTCCAACAATCTTCTTTGCCTGACATCAATGTTATTTGCTATCACGATCAGGAGTTTGCTCATAATGTTTGTACTAAACGGTCTTCAATTGATATTTTGAAATATTTGTTCCTCAATTTTTCAATCAATTATATACTCCTTCCCTAAGTGTCAATAAATCTCAAAATTTATTGATCGGGGGATTCAAATATTACGATTTATGAAACCATATGACTGAGAGAAATCTAACATGTATGGAAATCATAAAGTTTTTCACTAAAGGATTTTATTTTAAAAAAAAAATATTGTTGTAACAGTTAAAAAATCGTCAATGTATTAATTATGCATGATAAAACACATTACTAATAAGTATTGTTTTGTAATGACTTTTAACGGTCATCATGTTAAAATTATAAATTATAAATATTTAATTTTAAATTAAAAGAAATATCAAATTGATCTAAATTTAAAATATAAATGATTAATAGATTAGTTGGTAAAACACACTAAACTTGTAAGGGAAGGATCTGAGTTTGATTCTCACTTAATATACCTTTGGAGAGGAGAAAAAAATTTCAAGTATGATTAAACTCCGACTTGGAATTAGTCTCATAACGAATCCAAAATACCTAAGTTTATAGAAATAGGTACCTAAAGATACAATCGGAACTAGTAAGTAACCCGTGCAAACGCATGGGTTGCTCCGCTATGCTACGCGTCGCTATATTTTTTTTTTGTTTTTTGTTTTATTTTAGTAGGAAAATTGTGATTAGATTAAGAAGTAAACTTTTTTTTGAATGTTACAAAGATTACAATTTGAGATAAATTAATAATAGAAATTCATAAATAAAAGTAGGATAGACCTTAGTTGTGATGTATTAAAGTTTTAATGGATGTAGGAATGATAATAATTTGAAAACATAATATAGTAAGCTATACATTTAAATGTATGAGTTGAAGGAATGTAAATATAATAAGACTTCATAATGTGAAATATATAGTATTCAAACGATATAAGATAAGTTCATAATTTTAGTTACAAAATATAACATCATCATATATATGTACTTAACAAAAAGAAAAAAGAGCTAGAATGATTATAAAGGAAACCAAGAATCAACAAATAATTTTAATTTTTATCTCTATCATAACTAAAAATATTTTTATTTATGATATTATTGATAAAGTAATTTAAATTTATTAACTATGGTTGTCTTATCACAAAGGATCAAACTATTATTTTCTAATAAATATATTAAATAAATGTTATTATGTTGGTTTGTTTAACAATTTAATTAAAAAAAAGAGTTAAAAAATTTCAAATCTTGATTAAATTTAAATAATAAAACTATAAATATTTTTATTTTTTTAAAATGTCACCGTTTCATTTTACTATTATTTACTCATTTTTTTATATGATAAAAATTTTAAAAAAATAATGTATTTAATAAAAGTAAATATTGTTAATTGTTTAATATGTAACTATGTTAAATAACACTTTAAAAAATATCTTTTTTCCGTAACGGTTCACTTATGATTGTATAGAGAATAATTATTTTCGTAAATGATAATTGTAGTTTTTATCATAAAAAAATTAAATCAAAACTAATTTACATTATGATATAGTGAGTAAGTAATTTAAAATTTTCGTGTAACAAAAATCATTTTTATAAATTAATTTTAATTTTTACCTGTATCATAACTAAAATTATTTTTATTTATGATATTATTGATAAAGTAATTTAAATTTATTAACTTTGGTTGTCTTATAACAAAGAAACAAACTATTATTTTCTAATAAATATATTAAGTAAATATTATTATCCAGATTATCGTAAAAATTGAATTAAATAAAAAGAGTTTAAAAATTTCAAATCTTAGTTAAATTTAAATAATAAAACTATAAATATTTTGATTTTTTTAAATGTCACCATTTCATTTTTCTGTTATTTATCCATTATTTTATATGATGAAAATTTAAAAATAAATAATATATTGAATAAAAATAAATATTATTGATTGTTTGATATATAACAGTGTTAAATATTTTTTTTTAAAAAAAATTTTCCCGTAACGATGAACTCATGATGACATAGAAAATAATTATTTTTCGTAAATGATAATTGTAGTTTCTACCTAAAAAATGAAATCAAAACTAATTTACATTATGATATAGTGAGTAAGTAATTTAAAACTTTCTTGTAACAAAAATAATTTTTATAAATTAATTTTAATTTTTATCTATATCATAACTAAAAATATTTTTATTTATGATATTATTGATAAAGTAATTTAAATTTATTAACTTTGGTTGTCATATAACAAAAAATCAAACTATTGTTTTCTAATAGATATATTAATTAAATATTATCATGCTGATTATCGTAACAATTGACTTAAATTAAAAAAAATTAAAAATTTCAAATATTGATTAAATTTAAATAATAAAACCATAAATATTTTGATTTTTTTTAAATGTCACCATTTCATTTTCCTGTTATTTATCCATTATTTTATATATATAATGAATAAGTAATTGAAAATTTTCGTGTAACAAAAATTATTTTTGCAAATTAATTTTAGTTGTTATCTCTATCATAACTAAAAATATTTTTATTTATGATATTAGTGATAAAATAATTTAAATTAATTAACTTTGGTTGTCCTATAACAAAAAAATAAACTATAATTTTTTAATAAATATATTAACTAAATATTATTTTGCTGATTATCGTAATAATTGAATTAAATAAAAAAAATTTAGAAATTACAAATCTTGATTAAATTTAAATAATAAAACTATAAATAATTTTATATTTTTAAAATATCACCACTTTATTTTACTGTTATTTAATCTTTATTTTATATGATGAAAATTAAAAACAAATAATATAATTAATAAAAATAAATATTATTGATTGTTTGATATGTAAGTACGTTAAATACTTTTGAAAAACAAACTCTTTTCCCGTAATGGTTCACCATAATAGCTTAGAGAACAATTATTTTTCGATAATTATAGTTTCTATAAAAAAAATGAAAACTAATTTACATTATGATGTAGTGAATAAGTAATTAAAACTTTCTTATAATAAAAATCATTTTTATAAGTTAATTATAATTTTTATCTCTATCATTAATAAAAATATTTTTATTTATGATATATTTGATAAAATAATTTAAATTAATTAACTTTGGTTGTCCTATAACAAAAAATCAAATTATAATGTTCTAATAAATATATTAACTAAATGTTATTACGTTGGTTATTGTAAGAATTGAATTAAATAAAAAATTCAAAATTCAAAAATCTTGATTAAATTTAAATAATAAAACTATAAATAATTTTATTTTTTTAAAATGTCACTACTTAATTTTACTGTTATTTAACCATTTATGATGAAAATTTAAAACCAAATAATATATTTAATAAAAAATATTGTTGATTGTTTGATAAATGATTCACCCATGATAACCTAGAGAACAATTATTTTCCGTAAATGATAATTATAGTTTCTATCATAAAAAAATAAAATAAAACTAATTTACATTATGATATAATGAATAAGTAATTTAAAACTTTTTTGTAATAAAAATCATTTTTATAAGTTAATTATAATTTTTATCTCTATGATAACTAAAAATATTTTTATTTATGATATTAGTGATAAAGTAATTTAAATTAATTTACTTTAGTTGTCTTTACATTTAAGATATAGGAAAAATTATTTTGATACAATATAAAATAAAATTTAAAAGTTAAATATTTTAAATCCTAGTAACATTAATTTCCTTAAAGGCTTAAGCTATGCAAATATGATTTGTTTTGTGCACATAATTATACTGTTTTGTAGTCACAGTGGTTGACAAAGGTATTTTCAGTGAGGGTTGCAATGTTGAACGGTTAACGGAAAAATAAAAAGATATTTCACTGGTTTATTTTTAGAAGAAAGAGAAAATAAATTTAGTGAATGAAGAAGGTAAGAGAAGAGAGAAAAACGGTGAGAAGAGAGAGAACATCATAGAAGAAGAATGTTTTAGAATTGAGAAAAGAGAAAAGATGATAAGAAAGATATTTGAACACACATAATTCTTAAAAAGGTAGTTAAGACAACATATTATGTAGACTGAAAAATATTTAAATACTACAAGATCTAGCATAGTTTATCAATGACTAAATGGATGTGCAGCAAAAATAAGAAAAAAAGAAGAAGTCAAGTTCAATAATATTTCTTTCTTCTTGTGATAATATACCTATGTTGAAATCAGAACATAAGCAATTGATCCACTTAAAATTTTATCTTTTGTCATGCCTGTGCAAACATGCCAATAATTATACTCAGCCAATTGAGGTGAGAACCAACAACATTGAGAAATATGAAGGGCCTAAATGAAAAAATTGTGGAAATCGTAACATAAAATGAAAGGAGATCACTGCACTCTAGACAATTGTCAAGTAAATTAATAAGAGAAAGAAAGAAGTGTAATTCAATAATAATTTCTTCTTCTTGTGATAATACACTTTTGTTGAAATCAGACATTAAACAATGGACCCACTTAAGATTTCATCTCTTGTTACGCCTGTGCAAACCTTATCAACAATTAGACTAAGTCAATTGAGATTAAGTAGGAAATTGTGAAAATAATAATATAAAATGAAAGGAAATCACTGTAGTTTTCTAGATAGTTGTTTGGTAAATAAGAGAAGAATTACTATATCAAAAGTGATTTAGAGTCTTTTGGGAAGGGAAATTAAAATAATATTGAGATTTTGTATTTTTGTAACTGGTTAGTAAGATATCGTGCGTAAATAGGTAATACTATTGTCTATGCGTTAAAGAGATAATGTGTGAGAAAGATGAAATAAATGATATAATGGGTGAAATAGTTGTACTTAGCAAATTTTTAGACAGTTGTTAAGTAAATAAAGGAGGAATTATTTCTTCACCAGTGGTTTAAAGTCTTTTTTGGAATGAAAAATTTAAATAATATTGAGATTTTATATTTTTGTAACTGGTTAGTACGATACCATGCGTACATAAGTAATACCATTGCCTACGCTTTAAAGAGATAACATGTGAGAGAGATGAAAGAAATGATATAATGAGAATTTAAGATTTAAAAGGGAATATAGATTTTCTTATCAAAAAGGGAGTGCAATTAACAAGTTTTAAGTCTTTTAGGAAGGGAAATTAAAATAATATTGAGATATTTTTGTAACTGGCTAGTAAGATACTGTGCGTAAACAAGTAATATCATTGCCTACGCGTTAAAGAGATAACATGTGAGAAAGATAAAATAAATGATATAATGAGTGAAATCACTATACTTAGCAAGTTTTTAGACAATTGTTAAGTAAATAAGGGAGGAATTACTATATTACCAGTAGTTTAGAGTCTTTTTGAAAAAAAATAAAAATAAAAATAAAATTTTGTATTTTTGTAACTGGCTAGTACGATACTCTGCGTACATAAGTAATATCATTGCCTACGCGTTAAAGAGATAATTTGTGAGAAAATGAAAGAAATGATATAATGAGAATTTAAGATTTAAAAGAGAATATAGATTTTCTTATAAAAAGGAGTGCAATTAGCAAGTTTTAATTTCAAAATATTGGAGTGCACTTATAAAGCAATTAGCAAGTTTCAATTTGGAAATATTGAAGTGCACTTATTAAAAAAGTGGATGTAATTAGCAAATTAATGTTCAATTACCATTTTACCCCTATATTTTGCCAAGTATAAACAATTTATAATGTCTAGTTTTGTAATTTCATTGTTCAAAAGAATTATTAAATAGATATAGATACCTAAGACCTTAATTAAGGTCATACCTAATAAAAAAATATAAATAACTAAATTAGTTTTTTTTAACATAAAGAATCAAATTAAATATAAAAAATAAGGTAAATGGCTAATTTAACCTTTAGGCTTTATGTGTGTTGTGTGTTTATGAAGTTAAGTAAAATAAGTTTAAAAGATAAAGCAGAAGAAGTTTTATCATCGTTAAGGTACTGTAGATGACCTAACGAGCCTTCCATTCCATGAATAACAGCCGAAGCTGAAGTTGGAGAAAACCAAACTTTGATTTCTCTCATAAACACAATTCATAGCTATTGCTATTGCTTGCTGCCAACACATAAACATAACAAAATGTCGCTGCCAACACATAAACATAACAAAATGTCGCTGCCAACAAGGTTAAGGTTTTCTGTCTCTCTTTCCATTCCCAATTTTCCCTCTTTTCTTCCAAACCCCTCACTCTCAACCTTCCATTCTCACTTTCACTCTCAGCCTCCATCCTTTAAAAATGTTGTCTCTGAATTCAATCGCATGTTGTGTATGCGTCATACCCCACCCATCATCGAATTCGGCAAGATTTTAGGATCCCTTGTGAAGATGAAGCAGTATCCCACTGCTATTTCCCTTTCTCACCGATTGGAGCTCAAGGGAATTGTTCCAAACCTCGTTACTTTGAACATTCTCATTAATTGTTTCTGTCATATGGGTCAAATCACTTTCGGCTTCTCTGTATTGGCCAAGATCCTCAAATTGGGTTATCAGCCAGACACCATAACCTTGAATACACTCATCAAAGGTCTCTGTTTTAAGGGACAAGTCAACAAAGCACTGCACTTTCACGACACGCTAGTAGCACAAGGATTTCGGCTGGACCAAGTTACTTACGGGACTTTGATCGATGGAGTCTGTAAAATAGGAGAAACAAGAGCTGCCATCAAGTTGCTGAAAAAAATTGATGGACGACTGACTAAGCCTAATGTGGTGATGTACAGCACAGTTATTGACGCCCTGTGCAAAGATCAACTTGTAAGTGAGGCTTATGCTTTATTTTCTGAAATGCCTGTCAAGGGAATTTCTGCTGATGTTGTCACTTATAATACTCTAATATATGGCTTCTGCATTGTGGGTAAGTTGAAAGAAGCAACTGGTTTGTTAAATGAAATGGTATTGAAAACTATCAACCCAAATGTTGTTACATATAATATACTGCTTGATGCATTATGTAAAGAAGGAAAGGTGAAAGAAGCCAAAAATGTGTTAGTTGTTATGCTGAAAGTATGTGTGAAACCTGATGTTATTACTTATAATACTTTAATGGATGGGTATGTCTTAGTTTATGACGTGAAGAAGGCAAAACATGTATTCAATGTTATGTCCCTAATGGGAGCGACTCCTAATGTTCGCACTTACAATATCCTGGTTAACGGATTTTGTAAGAGTAAAATGGTGGATGAGTCATTGAATCTCTTTAAGGAAATGCATCAGAAAAATATGATTCCCAACACCGTGACATACAATTCTCTTATTGATGGTTTGTGCAAATCTGGGAGAATTTCTTATGTTTGGGATCTTATTGATGAGATGCGTGATAGAGGTCAACCGGCAAATGTAATCACCTACAATTCCTTAATAGATGCATTATGCAAAAACGGTCATCTTGACAAGGCAATTGCATGGTTCAACAAAATGAAAGATGAGGGAATTCTGCCGAATGAGTTCACATTCACTATAATTCTTGATGGACTATGTAAAGCTGGAAGACTTAAGGATGCACAAGAGGTTTTTCAAGATATTTTGGTTAAAGGCTATCGTATAAATGTCTACACGTATAATGTTATGATCAATGGGCTTTGTAAACAGGGCTTGCTTGATGAAGCATTAGCCATGCTGTCAAAAATGGAAGACAATGGTTGCATCCCTGATGCTGTTACTTTTGAAATTATCATCAATGCTCTCTTTGAAAAAGATGAGAATGTTAAGGCAGAGAAAGTTCTTCGTGAAATGATTGCTAGAGGCTTGTTGTAAGACTAAAACTATGTGAGAACTTTCTTGTTACAGGTGTAAAAGAAGATGGACAATGCAATGGGCTCAATAGCAGTTAACTTTTGATTAAAGGTGATATGTACTTAGCTTCATTTTTTATGTTATAAATATAACAATAGTCAAATGATTATTGTCTTGATTTAACCATCCTTTTCCTTCTCAATATATTGTGGATGCTTGCATTAATGATTTACTCAGTCACTCCTCATTGTTAGTGTTTCAATTGTGAAACTAATCTGAAAATGACTTGATTACTTGAAATGCTTTATCTCTTATAGTTGGCTTTGTTTACCTAAAAGCATAGAAAGTAAAACTGGATTTTATTTTTTTAAATGTCATTCTCACGAAGGTTAAGGTTTGCTGTCTCTCTTTCCATTCCCAATTTCCCTTTTTTCTTCCAAACCCCTCACCTCAACCCCCCATTCTCACTTTCACTCTCAGCCTCCATCCGTTGTTTCTGAATTCTATCGCATGTTGTGTATGTGTCATACCCCTCCCATCATCGAATGTAACAAGATTTTAGATTCCTTTGCGAAGATGAAGCAGTATCCCACTATTTCCCTTTCTCACCGATTGGAACTCAAGGGAATTGTTCCAAGCCTTGTTGCTTTGCACATTCTCATTAATTGTTTCTGTCATATGGGTCAAATCATTCTCGGCTTCTCTGTATTGACCAAGATTCTCAAGAGGGGTTACCAGCCAATACCATAACCTTGAATACACTCATTAAAGGTCTCTGTCTTAAGGGACAAGTCAACAAGCTATTAGCACAAGGGTTTCAGCTCAACCAAGTTAGTTAAGGGATTTTGATCAATGGAATATGTAAAATAAGAGACAAGAGCTGCCATCAAATTGTTGAGAAAGATTGATGGACCACTGACTAAGCCTAACGTGGTGATGTACATCACAGTTATTGAGGCTCTGTGCAAGATCAACTTGTAAGTGAGGCTTATGGTTTGTTTTCTGAAATGACTGTCAATGAAATTTTTGCTAATGTTGTCACTTATACTACTCTAATATATGGCTTATGCATTGTGGGTAAGTTGAAAGAAGCAACTGGTTTGTTAAATGAAATGGTATTGAAAACTGTCAACCAAAATGTTTATACCTATAATATACTAGTTGATGCATTATGTAAAGAAGGAAAGGTGAAAGAAGCCAAAAATGTGTTAGTTGTGATGCTAAAAGCATGTGTGAAACCTGATGTTATTATTTATAGTACTTTAATGGATGGGTATGTCTTAGTTTATGAAGGGGAGAATGCAAAACATGTATTCAATCCTAATGGGATTGACTCCTGATGTTCACAGTTACACTATCCTGATTAACGGATTTTGTAATGGTGGATGAGTCATTGAATCTCTTAAAGGAAATGCATCAGAAAAATATGGTTCCCAGCACAGTGACTTACAATTCTCTTGTTGATGGTTTGTGCAAATCTGGGAGAATCTCTTGTGCTTGGGAATTGGGATCTTATTGATGAGATGTGTGATAGAGGTCAACTGGAAAATGTAATCACCAACAATTCCTTAATAGATGGATTATGCAAAAACGGTCATCTTGACAAGGAAATTGCATTGTTCAACAAAATGAAAGATCAGGGAATTTGACCAGATGTGTACACATTCATTATACTTCTGGATGGAATGGAATGTGTATAGGTGGAAGACTTAAGGATGTTCTTTTTAAATGGTGGCACTTTTTAAATGGAGTTACAGTATTAAGTTGTTTGTGAAACAGGTGGAAGAGTGGGAAATTGCCCCTTTTTGCTGATCTAATACAATTTCATGGCCACGTCACATTTTGTCTCCCAATCTCCCGCATTGTCACTCAGGCTCACACAATTTTTGAGTCTTGAATCATACACAACTTTGAGTTGGTAGAGAATGTTGTTGTCTCTGTCCCTCTTCTCTATAAAGCTTTGCTCATCATCTGCTTCAAGACTATCAAGCCTTACTTCTCGTTTCTTGCCGAAACTCCGAGGAGTTTACTTCATTGAGGCTGAAGCATTGATAATCTTTGATAAACTTTCTTGTTTGAGCATGAATCATACTTGAATGTGATTTTTTTTCCTTTTAGCCTGTTGGGCCAGTCATGCTTTAATTTGATCCTCTGTTTTCTGAATTAGATAGTGATATTCATTCAATACAGTTTGGATACTTCATTCCTTTTTATATTAGCATTTATTGTTGATTTATGTTTTGCACGTGAATCTCATGCCAGTTTAATTGCAATGTGAAAAGTTGCTCATGCTTTTTATTTCTTCACTCTAAACCAATGGAAAGTTGATATCAGCATTTAATGGTGGACCACAAGACATGTAAGTTATAATAGATTCATGGATTTATGCTCAGATAATCTTCAGCATTTTCCTATGGATGTTACTATGATAACTTCCCATAAATTTAAAAGCTTATAACTTTTTTAGAATGGTTCACTTAGCTTTTCCCTTTTTATATGCGGACAATTCATTTGTACATGCTTAAGTATGAGATTTAAGTATCGACTTGATTCTGTCTCTTGATTTCAAAACATGATTCCAAGTGATATCTAATAAGGTGCTGATAACATGCAAACTTGTTTTTTAATTCCTGCCAAACTCAGCTAAGCAGTGTAATCTTTGGAAGAGATCGTTTAGTAAGGTTGGAATTTTTTTGCATTCTGACTAGGTTAATCAAATTAGTCCTTATATGTTACATGCATTACATGTGGAAATGTCCCCAGATGTATGTCTTTGCCATTAACGTGGATGGTAGTGCCCTACCCAATCCAGCTATGGCCGGGTTTGGTGGCATCATTTGCACAGATGACAGAACTGGCAGTGCTGTAACTTTTGAAATAATTAGTCATGCTCTCTTTGAAAAAGATGGGAATGATAAGGCAGAGAAACATCTTCAAGAAATGACTGCTTGAGGCCTGTCGTAAGAGTAAAACTTGGTGAGATGCTTTCTATTTATACATTAAATTATTTTGAATTTTGAAGACAACTAGTCAATCTTTATCTCTTTTTTATTGTTACACATGAAAAAGAAGATGGACTCTTATAGTTGACTTTATTTGCCTAAAAGAAGAGAAAGTAAAACTTGATTTGTTTTTTCTTGATTGTCTCTTGTTATCTTTTTTTTTTTTTATAAAAAAAAAACATAACCTTAAGACAATGCTGCCATATATGATACAAACATGGCAGTTTTCAGATGTTAACTGAGCACGAAGGAGATGCATATATGGTAAATAGGAAAAACAGCTTTGTGAAGGATGGAAATAGACCCATATTTTCTAATGCATTCTTCATACATAGATTTCCAGGACCTCTCAATTCACATATCCAAATGTAGGCGGTTAAAATAATTTGACAACTTTAATTTCTCCTGGGTTATCTGCATTAGGTAATCAAAATAACTCATAAAAAGAAGGCTAATCATTTCAAAATCATATATTAGTAACCATGCAATTTTAATGGACTCTGGGCATAAGCCAACTTTTCCAAAGACTGAAATTTTAGTTCCTTTTCATTTGTCTGCTGATACTTTCATAACATGTGTTATGGTAGAAAGTCATCTTAATTGCCTTCACCCTTGGCTTGCCTTAACAGCAGCCACTTCAGAGCTCCTTCATTGTGATGGGTGTGAGGAGGTGTGTTTAATCTCACATTGACCAGAGATAAGATCTAAGTAGCGCTTATAAACCATAGGCAATTCTCACCTTATAAACTAGTTTTTTTAGACCCTAAACCCAAATTCTAATTCTAATATGTTGAGAGACGTAGAACATTGTTGCTTAGAATCATCAATGCACCTTTCCATGACGAGTTCTACTTTGCTGTTGCTTATCAACCTTGCTTGATGTTCGAATTGATGCAACTATACAAATCCTTCCAACCAGAGCAACTTCAATAGCAGGCATCATATTAAAAAAGTTATGCTATGAGGAATAATAGCAAGCACAAGGTTGGTTTCTGTGTATGCTCACTCTAGGGTCAGTTGAAGTTGTTAACAGGTGTATTTGGAGTGTGGTAGGTTGGAAAGGAGAGGGAGAAGTCAGAAGGTATAAATAGGAGGGAAAATTATTTTCTGATGCTTGTATGATTAATAAAATCATATTCAGACGAAGTAAGAATCTAAAAATTATGTACATCATTAATTTGGACCCTCTACAACTTCCTTATGGTATTTATTTTATGTGATTAGTTAATCTTTTGTATGGGTTTTTGTTTTTCCTTTTTGACTCTTTAAATACTGAGATGTAGACCATCTTATGCACAGACCAAACAGTCAATTAGATGAGCGAAGGCGTTTGAAGATGGCCCTCGATACTGTAAGATTCTATTGTCTTTTAATGCAACACTGATGTATTGTATTCATAAAGTTATTGCTATAACTAACTAGTGAATCCCATTTGATATAACTTGTTTCTTTGAATCTTCAGGCTCAAGGAATGAACTATTTGCACAACAGCACTCCTGTGGTAGTGCATCATGATTTGAAGTCCCCAAATCTTCTCGTTGACAAATATTAGGTTGTGAAGGTGCAATCTGATCTCATGATTAAAAGTTATTGATAGCATGGGGGATGCTATGTGTTCACATGATGATATTTTTTCTCTCTGTTGAATAGGTATGTGATTTTGGCTTATCGCGTATGAAGCATAGCACATTCCTTTCTTCCAGATCAACTGCAGGAACAGTAAGCTATCTTAAAACACTGCCCATTGCAACTTATTTATTCTTTAATCCGCTTACTTGCATGGCTGTTCACAATGTTACATGTTTAATTGAAGTCATGCTATACATGCATATGTATAACATTCAAATGTAGACACTTGCTATTTTATTTAAAACAGCTTTGGAAGGGCTGGAACTTTTTGCTCTATCATTTAGTATATGCTTGGTGTAGTAAATTGAGCCTTTGGGGCACACAATGCCTATCTTCAGGCCAAGGATTATTTTGTACACAACTGCACATGTTGTAGTATCAATTTCAAACATGATTCAAGGAAGTATGTGTCGATAATCTTTAGAGAGAAGTTCGCATATATACAATTCTTTGAAGAAGAAAAAAACTGAAAAAATAATACAACTATAAAATTTGCATGATACTGTCAGTTGCCATCACTGTATAAGGCAGGTAATAATACACTTTATTCAAGTGATGCTAGATGCTGCTTAATATTTCATCTGAAGGTAGTCATGCAACTGCATACGTGGTTGTGTCTTTTTGCACCTCTTTCTCTTATATGCTTAACCATAGTTTTGTTCTTTATTTAGGCAGATTCAGATTATGAAAAAAAATGTTGATTTCCCCATTTCATGAACAAAAAAATTGTGCAAAGTCATACAGAAAAGCAAAAAATGAAGATAATTTAATAGTTTGCATTCAATTATTGAAAATTAGGGAAAATTGCATTTAATAGACACAAACCATATCTATAAAAACACAGAATTTAATAGTTTGTATTTCTTAGAATGTGGGTTAGAATCTAACTCAACCCCAAAAGCTAGTTCCATTAAATGGGCCACCCGCCATGTCATCCACGCAGCAAGCCCAATAGTGTTGGGCGTGAGGAGGTGTGTTGAGAAAAACTTAAGTTCCACATTGGCTTGAGATAAGGCAACAATAGAATATATAATTGGAAGGCAACCCTCATCCAATGAGCTAGCTTTTGGGATTGAGTTAGGCCCGGCCGAAACCCACATTCTAAGAATATTCATAGAGATTCAATTCTTGCATTGTCATTCTATTTGTGTCTATGCACTTATGAATAAAAGCTTCCAACTAACTGCAGCTAAATATTTTAGTTAATTCATTTTGATTATTATGTTTCAGGCTGAGTGGATGGCTCCTAAGGTGTTGAGAAATGAACCTTCTAATGAGAAGTAATTTTTTTACTCTTGGCTTTGTCATTATTTATTTATTTATTTATTATTATTATTATGGGGTGAGGACGAGCCCTGACACAACGGTAAAGTTGTTTCTTCATAACTTGTTGGTCATGAGTTCAAATCCGGAAACATGTCTTTGTATATGCAAGGGTAAAGCTGCATATAATATCTCTCTCCTTACCTTTGCATAGCATAGTTTTATTATTATTATTATGGGGTAGGAGTTACAGTTGCAACCTTTCCCTTTTTTCAACTCCTCCTTTACTTAATATTGCCATAAAATGATGTGCTGCACATCCGTAAATCTCAGGATATTTCGCCTATTAAGTGTGGCTGTGTGTAGGCTTGCTTAGAAAATGTAACTATTATTTTTTGTAATTATGTGGATAATTTCTCATTAAAAAAGCTTGTTGGAGTTCTTGGTGACTCTAGGAGTGTCTTTCCACCCTGTTTCCGTTTCACAGATTTGATTAAAAGGTTTCCTGAGAAAAATGAAGCTAAACTGTTGTGGTATTGTGTGATTTTTGTTACATACAGTCTACTTAGTCAAAGCAGAAGGCCTGCATTTGCAAGGGTATTTGTGTGTCCTTTCATATGTTATGGAATAGGGCGGGCTTTATATATGTCCTGTTTGATACTCAGCATGGAGGTTTTTTAGGAGTGTCCAAGTTTTATTTGTCTTGTTAGGCTTAAAATTTTCTTAGCATCCCCCACTCCTCCCCAAAAAGATTGTTGTAGAGTTGTAGTTACCTTTCCTCACCAATAAAATCATCTTTAATCAACACGAAAAAATTATCATCTGCAGTTTCAGGCAAATAAAACAAATTGGGATTTTGTTTTCATTTGAAATATTGTTCTTTGGCATGATCTCCTGTCTCATACTTCTGTTCACATTTGCTTTGCCGCTTTTTAAACCTGGTTTTATGATGCTAATTAGTTGTGATACAATATATAGGTGTGATGCTTATAGCTTTGGGGTCATATTATAGGAGCTCTCTACTATGCAGCAACCATGGGGAGGAATGAATCCGATGCAAGTTGTTGGTGCTGTGGGCTTCCAGCATCGACGTCTTGGCATTCCAGATGATATGGACCCTACAATTGTAGATATTATCAGGAAATGCTGGCAAACGTGAGTATACTTTTTCGTTATTTTATTCTTTCAATCTAAAGTGTCTGTAAATATGTTTATTTTTGGTGAAATTTTTTTCACATCCGCATTTGCTATATATTTTGGATTGCTGAAAGGTCTGTCTCAAACAAAATAGTCTGATCCTCCTAGTAGGAAAATTTGTTTATGGCAGTATATTATGAAATTAATTATGGTTCTTACTAACTTCATTGACAAGTGACAGCAACCAGCTGGTGTGGGAATCATTAAAGTTGGCTTTTTTGCATACTGCATTATCATGGTTGGCTTTGTCTTGCTTGTAATCACAATTCCCTATTATTTTTGCTTGACTTTAACAAATAGACCCTTACTGAAAAATAGGGAAAAGAAAGACAACCGTGAGCAGTATATCCTTAGTGACTGTAGATGTGTAAGCTATTAATCTTGTACATCAATGAGGTTTTATTATTTGAAAACAACGAGTGCTAAGACTGGAGCAACAATTTATGTTAGTGCCATAATTGTGTCCCTCCTTAAATGCATCATTGTCACTCTTCTTAAATATTGCATTACTTAAAAACTTGCACTTAGTATGCTAAGTCTGTCAATTTCCCTTGTCCTATCCCACAATTATGATTTGCTCAGAGACCAACTGATGAACTAATGCTAGATTTTTAATTGAACCAGATTGAATATGCTGCTGGTGCAAACACTTTGACAAATTATTAGTCATCACAGTTTTTTTTTACCTTAGATGTACTTAATGGGAGCTGCATCATTGTATAAGGTTAAATGATAAAAAGTTGTAGACGTGATATGATTCAAATTTTTCTGTACAAATAGTCACAGAACACAACCAAGTGATCCTGCTGCAAAGGATCTGCCTGAAAAAAAATATTTTTTGCCTGACTGGATGTTTCTCTTTTTTGTATTATAGAGATCCAAATTTGAGACCTACATTTGCTGAAATATTGGGCGTCTCTGAAGCCATTGCAGAAGTCATTTATTGGTTCTCAAGTGCCTTGACCAAGTGCGTCGGGGAAGCATGAGAAGGCTCAGTCATTGCATGTTGTAGAAGACTCGGCAAGATAGGAAACAATTATACAACTAACCAAATCTTTGTTCGTTTTGCTGCTGAAAGGTGGAGAACAAGTTGCCAAGTTGTATAGTATTTTTGGAATGAAAAAAAAAAAGTGAGTGGTTGAAGCCATCACCTAACTTACATTATTGTCCACGTTGTGATTCTTTCAACTCTTTGTTCCTTTCCTTTTACTTTCTTTGTTTTCTCTTTTGTTGTTGGTTTTCCTTTTGCAATCTGCAGTGCAGTCATTGTCAGGTTGTACCATTTGTTTGGACACAATTCTTTTGTAATTTTTGTAATATCAATTCTAAATTTTAATGTCCATAAATATTTACGAAATTTTGCAGCTGTAACTTAACGGCTGAAGAAAAAGATGGACTACTAGTGAAAAATGTCTGTTCCTGTAAATAGTGACCATGTAAGTTGTGCAAATGCCTTAAATTTTATGTGCCTAGTTGGACTCTTCCAACGGTTCTCCTACACACACTACTAACATAATATGTGAAAGTACAAAACTTACATGAATTTTTTTGTGTTGTTTTTCGATCAGAATTAAAGTTTTCCTTGGGTAACTTATGTATACAAATTATTGCCATCTTTGAATAATGAACAGCACTCGTCGAGTGTTAATAGTGCAATATTTGTTGTCAACAACTATTATTCAATTTTCATTTATGTGCAAGATTTCTTTCAAGACCTAAGTGGCATTTAAACGAGTTGTGATTTTTCTAGCAAAATCTTTTCATATACACAAGGAGGAATTGAACTATAATTAACATATTTGAGGGATTCAATCGTCCATTAGCATGCGTGTTAACTTTTGTCAGTGAGAATATTGTTTCTCCAGAAAAAAATTATTGATGAGAAATGTTATCATCACATTTTCTAATATCCTTTTTAACATATTGTTTATTATTAATTGAAAATTACAAAATTGTGTAAGTCTCATTATTTATTCATTTATGATTAAAGTTTTTAATAATTTAAATCAATAAGAGAATGTGTGTTAAAGAGTGTAGTAACTTTTCTTAGTGAATAACAAGTATTATTTGTTTTTTTATCATGTTATTAGTACGAAATATTTATCAATTTTGTTGATAACTAATCTCTGTCAAAGAATCAAACTACCGATCTTTAGTGAGATTTTATCATTTCCATCATGTTTTTTTTTTATTCAGAAGACTCAAACCTAATTATGTGAGATAACATATACTTGATCAAAGTCATGATGAGGTAAACAAGAAACTGAATTTAAAAAACAAAAGCAAAGCAAATGAATACTTGAAGAAAAAAAAGGTTAAAGACTACGTATAAATGAAAATTACCAGATATTCCAGAGTCCAATAGAAAAAATACCTGCAATGCAAAACTTACATTATCACGTGAACGAGGAGGGAGACACAACAACATTCAAATGGGATTTGGACTTTAGTTCTTCAGAAACAAATGAAATTTACAATTATGCAAGAAAATCTTACTATGCATGAGACTTAAGATCTATTTTAAGAATAGAAACCAAAAAAATATGCTTCCTACATTACACTTTGACTGGTAGAAGAAAACATAAGCAGGACATTTCCCTAACTGAACAATTTTTTAGTTATATTAGAGGTCATAACATCATCATGGTGCCATGCTACCATGTAAGCCACCAACTCATTGACACATGAACTAAGGTACATAAACCATACAATACAACTTAAGCTTATCTATATCAATTAGTGAGATGCTGCGATTGCAATGAGTACCTCAGAAAATCAAATACATTTTCTCAGCAATGGGAAAGGTATACACTATACACAAATATGCTCTTAATTGAGGAGAGAGATAAAAAGCCTTAAGGCCAAAAGAAACTGATGAATCACAGTTCAGAAGCAATCTCGTGTCTGCAGGCTGATTTGGTGCTAATTTGCAATATCAAGAAAGGCATGTTCTTTCAAAAGTTTCTATGAAGCATGGCAAATAAAACTTGAAAAAAATCATGATTCCCAGATAACTCATCTATATTCATGGAATTTTAGAGCTGATAATTTTTATTACATATGCAATTTTCTTCCTTCAATACAATCTGATATGGCAAAAAAGAAAATTGAATTGCTGAAACTTCATCCCATCCATGTGTAATCTCTGAAAGACCTTTAAATGTTGTGCCAACATATACTGCAGCAAATGTGACTGGCTATCATGAAATGAAATCAAGCTTCAGCTCCACATTTCATTTTACTATGGTCAATTTGTTAATGAAAATTAAAAGGGACATCAACTTGGTAGAAACAAGATAAAGTGAAGGTAAACTTAAGGAGAAGAAAAGGGGAGGGGGATATCATTTAAATGAAGCATTGAAAGCACATGACATTCTACATGTATATTAGGGTTAGGGTTGTGAAAAAAAATCTAAATATATAAAACTAATTCATATCCAATTCAATTTAATTTATTTTAAATCCATTTAAATGGTCTGATTTCATATCTAAATCCATTTTTTTGGATTTTAAATCCAATCCAATTAATTGGATATGAATTGAATATTTGTTTGAATTTTTAAATTTAATACAAATTTTGGGACAATGACGTCTACGTTTTATTGGCCAACTTCGGTAGGAGCTATTTTTCGGTCAATGCCATCTAGAGTTATTTTGGCCGATGTTAATTGATGATGTTCTTAAGTTGTCATCGGTTGAGATTGTTTTTCGGTTAATGTTAGTAAAGAATTTTTGGGCAAAAGTTGGTCGGGACTATTTTTTTGTCGATGTCGTCCAAAGTTTTTTTGACTGACATAAGACGATACTATTTTTTTATCAAAATCAGCTAAGATTTTATTGATCATGTCTATCGAGATTATTTTTTGGTCGACCTTAAGTAAATTTTTCAACTGACATTGGCTAAGATTTTTTAAGTTGAAATCAAACGAAAAAAATAATAAATTGACTAGAAATAGAGTTACTGTACAATGTGTTGGGATTAGTTTTATGAAGAGAAATAATAAATTATTTTTTTATGAAGAATGTAAAGTTATTAATAGTCACTTTTTTATGGTATCATTATAATTTTGTAGGATAAAATTAATTAATTCTTATATGTTATCTAAACAAATTAGTAATCTTTATAAGACTAAGATAGTCCTTAACTTATAAGTCAATTTTATAATATTAAATTAGATCTTAATTAAATCCAAATTTTAAAATAATATATTAAAGTGCATGATAGATCTATTGTTGGGTCTCCTACACTGCCATGCTTTTGGCCTATAGCCCTGGGAGTGAGATGTGTTAAAAAGCCATCTTAATTAAGTATGTTTAGTCTTATATTGACTAAAGATATTACATATGTAATCCTTATAACGCTTAGCCGAGTAGTTCTAACTTTACTAGACAATTTGTTAAAATTGAGTTAGTCCTAAGTATAAATTTTAACAAATACATTCTCAAAACAGTTAGATTTGTAAGACATATATCTACTTACTAACATTTCAAAACAAAATCGATCTATAAGAAAATCCAGCACAAAACAATTATGATGATATATGAAATGAGGACGAAATAAAATATTCTACTTATTGATACCATGCATCTGTTTCATTGGCAAATCCAACCAATTTTTTCGACGATACTATAAATTACCCACATTTGATCAAATATATATACACATTATTATTTTTTAAAAAATAAATAAGGCCCATAATAACTTTCAAAGACATCTTATTTGAAATCCTATCATACATCAGCATCATAAGAAAGTGTATATAGTTTGTCTTGGTAGTTGAATTTGTCACTAAAAATGGGTTAGAGTACTCACATAATAATTTTATTTTCTGTAAAAGGATACACTAAGTTTCAAGTTGTGGCAAGTAAAAAAGTGAAAAACTTTTTGCCCTAAGTTTTCAAAAGTAGCACTTGATTCTCCTGATTGTTTTGCTCATCAGTTCAGTTACCTTTAAAAGCGAATAGATATCAGTCCCTGCATCCCCTGCTAAACTCACTTGGTATATGTGGAATAGATGCAGTAAGGACTGGGGACTGAACTTGTACGGATTAATAGTTAAGTCAGGAAGACGAACACAATGATGCGGTGAATGAATTAACATTTTTACAAATATATAGCTGTCATTTAATTAATTAATTATGCACTAGAAAACAACCGTTGAGACGTGAGTGGTCAGTTTCTAAAGATATTTCAATTAGTTAACCAAAAGATTTTTTTTTCATTCAAAGAAATGTAATATTATCTAAGGACAATAGATTATATGATATGATCTCTCAATATTAATTAACGGCCGTTAAATGAGATGATATAAAATTTCATAAATACTAAAATGATTTACTTATCTATAAAATTGTTAGATCCTTCTATCCTCTCTCTTTAGTCTCTATGTACATTATTTTATCAACAAGTATTAATTAATAATTTGTTAATTTTTATTAACAGAAAATTGAATATGTCATCTTTTCTTCTTTTCATTCTTTCTTAATCATCAAATGATCTTATATCGGTTTTTTCATTATTAGGGGACAATTTTTTTTTTAATTACCAAGTGAGGTAATTCTTAACAAAATTACCATTTGGGAGTAAGTCATATTATATGATATAACTCTTTTTTTTTTCAATTTTTTTTATTTGCACTTAGAAGTAGTAAATATAATTAGGATTTTAAAGTAGTAATTACACTTATGATTTCTAAGCCATGTTTTATTTTTATTTATTTGTTTTTTTTATTTTTTTTATGATAGAGCTCATTTATGGTAAAGAAAACAAAAAAAACCAAAAAAATAAAATAAAATATAAATTAGAAGTCGTAAATGTAATTATTGAATGTAAATTAAAAAAAATTAATTGTAAAAGAAAGGAGTTGTGTAGGGTAACATGACTTATCCTAAACGGTAATTTTTTTAGAAACTACCCTGACTTGCTAATTAAGAAAAAAATTTGCCCTCTGATGATGAAAAAAGTAAAACCTCTTATATCTCTAGCTAGCTAGTCTCTATGAACATAAGTATGTATGCACATCAAGACCACGTGACTGATTAATGGCGGTTTACACTGACAAAACTAACCTCAGACTCAGAGGCTATATGGAATCTAACCCACTAAAATCTACCTAGTAATAAAGGGCCATTGTACGAAAATAAAAGGCTATAGAATCTTTTTCATTTAAATTTTATAATTATTTTTACTGTAAAGTGGAAAAAGTTTGGCTAAAGAGAGGCATGCTATTACTTGAGTAGTTATTTGCTAATAACACATGTTTTTGCGATTCAGAATTGAGCGTATATAAAGTCCAATAGCTGATTTTTGCAAAATTGATTATTTGAACCATATGTATAACGCTAAATATAATCAGCAAGCACTGACTCGTTGATTCAATCACACAATGCAGCAACGCTATGATGCATAAGGGGGGGTTATAAGGACTTAAGGGGAAGTCCTCTTCTTCTGCTATTGTAAATCAATGAAGCTAGCTAGCTTCACATATTATTTGCTCCTGGATGGATATTTGAGTATTACTTGATTCCTTTCGTAGTCTCGATATTCCAAAATGACCAACGTATTGATATCGTATCGATGTTATACTGTCTCGACATGAATTCAGAAAGTATTGGAATTTTTTTTTTATTTAAAAATAACGGATACAGTTTGGATACAACTTAGGTTGGGGGACACCGCTAAAGCTGGATTGGGATACAACTCTAATATGGCTTGAGCCATTTTATAAATTTTTAATTTTTTTTTTAATTTTTAATTTTTTTAAATTGAAATTTTAAAATTAAAAAAATGCTAAAAGGGTAGGAATAGGAAAAAACACGACTTCATTCAGAAATATATATGTATATTTGCATACGTATATAATTTTTTAATAATTTTTTATTAACATATAAAAAATATATCGTATCTTTAATTTTTTTTTTTTTTGTATTGTTGTATCGTATTAATTGTGTCGTACCCGTATCGTCGTGTAACCAGGCTTCATAGCTTAATCCTATCTCACTGACAAATATTCATGTGCTTTTATCACAATTCAACAAACATAACACCATGATCACTTGTGACATGTAAATGCCAAGAATTAACAATTTTTTCATAAGTAGCAAAGGTAAAGTTTATACTCACAAACAAAAGCGTTGTAAGTTTATAATGCATGATAATATATTGTGGACTCAAAGTGATGATTTTTTCGTTGAGGATTTTTCGTTTATACTGCAACCATTGTCCATACGTACAGTTTGTAAATAAAAAAAAAAAAAAAGTCTTAAGTTTGTTGCATTCATTTTTTTCTACTTTCACACGTAGAGAAACCAAAGGCACGTTTAAATTGTTCTTTTTTTTTGTTATACTTGTTTATAGAACAAGTCAATTTTGTTTTAAACAAATGCAACAAAACTTGTTCGGGTATATTGTTTTTAGAATAGTTGTTGAAACTAGTTTGTGAAATTGCACTTGAAGAAGACTGTACGTGCGTCTGTGTCCGGCACTTTTTCACAAAACTCAATACTTAGGTAAAATTGATTCTCATGAGAATAATAATATTGATTAACAACAATATATATATATATTATATATATATATATATATATATATATATATATATATATATTAAGATTAAAATTGAATAAAAACTAATCTTGACCATCAAGGTAAGATACTGTATATATAATCAAAATTTATTACTCTCATCACATTATATTATATATACCAAATTTTTTGGTTCTAACTTTCTTATATCAACAAAACATCTATTCAATTGAATACTACGTACACAAGAATTTCACTTTAAATGCGTCTGCTTCTTTTCCCTTCTCTTGCATTGATGTGATTTCTTCGATGTCATAAACTGCACCTTAAACTTTACTTACTCCAATATAATTACATTAATGCACCGCATATGCGTACTGCATCACCGTGTCAATGTTTGTCACGAAAGAACAAAAAAACACTCCAACCTAAACTCATAGCTAGCTGTTCCAACATCCGAATCTGTCACATCTTACTCCTATTTCCATGTCTTAAAATCAAATTCTAAGACCAACTCCTTACATTCTTCATTAAAGTCCCCCTTCACCCTATTTTCAGCTCTCATGATCAGAACCCACATGCAGAGTTGCAGACATTAACCATCAAATTAATTACTTAAATAATTCTCCTTTTGGTTCAACCATCATAGTCCAAATGAAGTTAAAGGCAAAATGCAACACCTTCATTCAAAGTCAGTGTCATATTACAGCACCAATTCCTTGAAACATAGCATCATCTAACAACTAACAATAAAAGCAGTGCCATTTTTCCAACAAAACAACAAAATCAAAACACATTCCCATCATTTTACTAACATAGCATATATGTGTTTCAGCTGATCATATTACTCCTTCATAGGAAGGAACTCAAAAAACTGGCCAGGGGTGGTCAAGTTGTTGGCATTATTCATTGCTGAAGTTGATATCTCTGTCTCATTATCCTTCATCATGTTGTCACTGCTTCCATCACCAGTACTCCTCAATGGGAAAAGTTGAAGGGTTTGAGACTCATCCACACAGTTATCATCTTCAATAGTACTAATGCTACTACTTAAGTAGATAACACTGTTTTCTCTCTGCTGTGGTGAAATAAAAAAGCTGAGATCATGTGTCTTAATGAGGTTTGGGTCCATTTTTCTTCTTCTTGTTGTTGTTACTGTGGTTGTAGTAGTGGACATGCTGCTACTAGCTGCAGAGGCATTAGGAGTGGTGTTTATGAGATGGGTGACAGGTGCAGAAGGAGAAGGACAAGGTAACTGCATCACATGATGCCACGTTGCATTCCTTTCGAAAAGGTTCCTTCTGTGTTGTAAGTCCCCCTCATCGAATAGGAGCCATCCATCTGTTCTACTCTCTGCAGCCATTACTGCTTTTGCTGTCCTTTGTGTTGAAACAGATTCCTGTGGATTTGAATATTGAAGCCATGCAACAAACATGAAATTGAAAATCAAAATATATATCTACAAAATATATATTTACTATTTGTATGTTTGGTTTTGAAAAAAATACTTTTGAGAAAAAAGTAATTTTATTAAAGAATTAGAGTCATTTTTTTATTTTTATTTTACCTTTATTTACTGAATTTACATGGGAACGCGCATACAATATTTCTAAATTTACTCCATACATACATTATGTCTAAAATGAAAAACAGAAAACAGAAGGAGAGAAAAAAAGTATTGGATAACACATTTCAATTGTGAAAAATATACTTGTATATAGACACAATGTATAGAAACACAACCAATGCAATAAAAAAATTATATTATAGTACTATAATGTTAAAGTAATTTTAGCACTGATTTTGATATGAACTTTATTATTAAAAGTTGTTGATTCAAATTAATTTCTAGTCATTCAATTAAAAGGTGCATGCATGGTCTAAAGGAGAAGTCAAATAAAAGTAGGGTTAAGGTTGTCTTTTCCATCACAAAAGGTGCTCTCAGTTGCATAGAATATTATATTGGGATGCCCTTGAAACTACTGACCTAAATGACATGAATGAGCACAGCACAGCACAAGCCCCAAAACCAGAGCTAAGTTGCATAACAGCAGAGCCGACAGAAAGGAAGGAATTCCAGCTTTTAAGCCATTTTCATTTCCCAACAAACGAAGCTTTTGTTGGGTCCTTTCCCTATACCTAGTGCAGATCTTTCCATAATATACATGTTTCCCATATCAACTTGATCTCTAGTAATCATATGCCAATAATTAATCACCACTTAATGGATCATGCTTATGAACTTTTTGCTATCAAGCAAATCCCAAGTCAAAAAAAAAAAGGCTAGGGTAGATATTATTAATTAATTAGTCCATGAACAAATACAAATACAAAAGCAGGATATTAAAAATGGAATATTATTAGACCTCTGCCATAGTACTGCAGTTTGTTGAGGGTGTCCAGTTCTTGGTCAGTTCAACTTCAAACACTGTCCTACTTGCAGCTGTAGACAGAAAGAAAAACAAAACAAAACAACACAACTTAATTGATATCTCAAGCAACAATCAGAAAGTTAAAAAAGAAAAAGCTACACATAACATATAACTAATTACAGATCTCTAACAAACAAAACTGAATGGTTTGAATAAAATGATTATGGATTAGTTAATTAATTATGAATGGCATCATGAGGGTGTGTCATGATGCATGCATGTCACCTAAATCTTTCTTCTCTGGAGTTTCAGCATCTGATTCCATTTGGCGGCGGCGCTTTTGCCTCTCCCTGGCTTTGTGATTCTGAAACCAATAGAACACATTCTTCCCTTCAATGTTACCAAACCTTCTAAGATGTGCAGTGATGTGTTGGATTTGCTCAGCAGATGGTGTCCTTGTTCCTCTTCTGTACAACTCTTCAAGGGCTCTTAGTTGCTCTGGGGTTGGATT
>QARZ01040047.1:64183-93112 GCA_013407115.1 Glycine latifolia | reverse complement strand
AAAAAAAAATACTAAGAGATGTCATTGTCCTAAGTTGAATTCGCTGGCAGCTTTGGAGTCTAGTTTTATAAATGCTATAGCTAGAGTTTTAGAAATCCAAATAAGACATATGATACCATGTTACAAATCTTAGGAAGTCTAATTTAACATACTAAAGGGTGAGAATTTTTGGACTAGTAGATTGGTACAAAATATACAATGAGAGAACCCCATCTGGTTAAGCGTTTCTAGCTTTTTGAACATTTTGGATTGGGCACAACTTGTAAATCTTGGAATTTTGACCCAAGGAATAAAATCCTCAGCCCAAAATGGGGAAAATCAAAGATTGCCTCAGGCCAAGATCATTCCACGTGCACAAGAGTCTTCAATAAGACAAAGCATGCACCAAAACAGTAAGCTAAAGGCAAAGCTTGAAGTATAGGTTGCTATAAAAAAAAATTCTAGCTGAAGTGAAAAGATTAAATCAAGCTTTGTGTACATGTGGAATCACCTAATCCAAGTAAAAGCATTCCCTTTGCCCAGCCAATTCCACATAGAAGGCCAGCTGCCCCCCAAGTCGATGATTAAATGGAATCTTAACCAAGAAAGTCAAGACAAGATAAAGCTTAAGGATTAATATCTTCTAATGTAATGATTACCTAGTTAAACTCTAACTAACTAAATCCTAAATCAGTTATAACCCAACTAAATAACTTAAAACTGAACCAATTAAAATAGTATAAATAGCTTTCATGCTCCAAAATTTTTGCACGTAAATTTGCAGCCCCCAAGACCTATCCCACGGCTACTTGCTCCTTGCATCAACTTTTCACTTCCTACCTCCTTTGCTTGCTCTTGACCGTGACCTCTTTTCCCACTTTATCCATCAAATTTTCTTCTTTCAAGACTTCACTCTTTAGAGGATTTCCAAAGAGGGACAACCCTTAATCCAATCCATTTCAAAACCAAATTCTCTTGAGGTAGGCTAGGCTTCAATCTCTAGTTAAGAATTTATTTGGACTAACCTATATGTTTAAATGTGCAGATTTATGGTTGATTATTTAGGCTGGAATTTCATATCATTAAAGGTTATTTTATGATGTGATAATGTTGATTTAACAATAGGATAGATTGATGATTTATATGCTGAAATATTAGTGATATTTGGAATTGCATTTGATGATCTTTGGAATTTATTTTGATGGCATTTGGAATGTTTATTTATATTTATGTTGTGGGACTGATTTTGAGTTAATTTTGAGAAGTAGAGGTTGAATGGTATGTAGATAAATGGTTCAAATACTTGAGTGATTCAAATTTAAGGATTAAATAGTAAGGTGGTAGGTGAAAGGAGATTAAGATGCATGCTAAGTTATAATATTTTCTTATGAAGATTTAAAGGAATTAGAAATATTTGAAAGATATATTGTGGTTTATTAGTTAGAATTCTAACATGATTTTTCTGTAGCTTGAGGGTATTCAATTGTCATGTCTAAGTTGGTATGATTTTGGATAAGGTATGGTAGTTTAACCATACTTTTGGTACGTATGATGTTATGATGGAAATATTTCCATGAGGTTGTATGTATTTGCTCATGGATTTTATTATTGATGAAAATGATGGATTTGATGTGATATGTTGATTCATGTTTCCGAGTCTAGTACGAGATTTGTGAAACAGAATCTGATACTACATCCAGTACAAGATGTAGGGACCATATGTAAATACATGGAATGACATGCATGACTAGCGTAAGACGGCTACAACATTTCTACATCTAGTACGAAGTGTAGCTACATACAGTACGATATGTAGCGGCCATGTGCACCCTGGAAAAATTGATTTCATGCATAAATGTTGTTTGCATAATTATTTATTGTATGAAATTATTTGAATATATGGATGATTTACTAATGTACTAACGTGTTGGTGGTTTAGTTTTGCATACTGAGAAATTTTATTCCTCACTAGATTTATTTCATTTTTTTTAGATGGCAACAATGGTCAATTTCCTTGACGCCTTGGACTAGTGAGGGTACTAAGATAAATAATTGTCTCTAGGAAATGGATGATGAAAGTGTTTGTAGTATTTCTATGTTTTAATGTAAAATATTATGGTTATGTACGATGGACTGTGACTTGTAATGCTTGGTGAAGTAACAACAACTAGCATATGTTTAATAAGTTTACCACCTATATACTTAAACGAATTCTAAACTTTTACTTTTATACGTTGCTTAATAATAAATAGTAATCAAAAAATTTCTAGAAAATAATTTAGGTCGTTACGAAATGGGTTGGCCTGTCGAGCCAATCCCATTTTGCCAACATTAACTAAAATCATACAATTTTAAGAATTGAAGGACCAAATTATAGTTTTTAAAAATTTGGAGACTAAATTAACTCATTTAAAATCGTTTAGAAACCAAATTAATAATTAAACCTAAATATTTTGAAGTAGAGGAAAAAGTGCAATTAAGTAGTCTTTAGAAAATGCCAAAAATATTGGGACTAAGATTTCAATCCTTAACTAATTCCTTCTTTAACACGATTAAGGCCACCAAGCAGTTTGGTTTATTTGGCTTATATATATATTGTGAGATTTTCATTTAATATTAAATCTTATTGTTTTACTTTCAAAAAATAAAAATAAAAATAAAAATAAAATTATAAATGTTATAATACTTTAAATAAATAATATAGTATAAGTGATATAATGGAAAAGAATAATGAGATCAAACAAAATAGGGTGAAAAATATGATTAAAGCTTTAATATTTATTATATGTTTTTATTTCATTTTAGTTATAGAAAATTGTAAATTATACGAATTTATTTATCAAATTTAAATTAAATTGTTTATTAAAAAATAAATTATGAAAAATTATTTATTAAAATATATAAAATTATTTATCAGTTAAATTATATAAAATATCATAAGTTTATTTTAATATAACTACCTTCAAAATAAATAAATAAATGATTATTTTACAATTGATGCAGAAGGTGAAAAGTGATAGAAACAAGAGGCGAAAAATGAAAAAAATTGAATAGTCTAATTTAGCATTTTGCAATAGGAGCTAATTTTTTTGGTCTCATACATTTTGTTACTCTCCTATTAAGGCCGACTTAAAATTATAAAATTGAATAGACCAATTTATGATAAGGTCAACTTTAAGAAATGGAATTTTCTTCCTACACTATATATTTCAACATACACTATTGTGTAATAGTGTATTACCGAAAATAGCCCTTTCACTTAGGTTTAATTTTGTAATCCGTAAGGTTCACTTTTGCGCCTTCTGAGTTTTGTTTCTTCTTCTCGCTTTTTTCTTCTCGCATTCTTCTTCTCAGTCGTTGTGGGCGCTAACAGTGGTGTCACTGGTCATGTGCGTGGTGGTCGTTGGAGTTGCAGGTGGTTGGTGGTTGGTGGTTGTCTTTGCGGCGTCCGCGACGGAGTTTGCTTCACGGTGACCGATGAGCATGTTTGCTGTCATTGGGTGATTACGGATTGGATAATCCGTGGGTTGGATACGGATTAGGCAAACCGTAAGAAGGTTTAGGAGGGTACGGATTAAGCAATCCGTTTGAAGGTTACGGATTACACAATCCGTAAGAGCTATACGGATTATACAATCCGTAAGAGTCATACGGATTGCCTAATCCGTAAGCTTCTTACGGATTGTGTAATCCGTATAGTCCATTTTTTAAAAATTAGTGAAAATTGCCAAAGGGAACAACATATAACAGCTTTTCAACATTATTATGGGTAATTTGAGAAAGTACAATGAAGTCATTTGGTAAATGTGGTATGGAATATTGATTTTAGGCTTTTTTTAATTGTGACAATAACTTATTAAATGAATTTAGTATTTTATTTGGCTAATTGCTTCAGAGAAATTGAGTGTGATGAAATGTTTAACCGTTAAACAGTTGAGAGAATAGGAAGATGAGTACTGAACTGTTGATAAAATTTATGCCTTGCAAGGTTTCACCTAGTTTAGAAGTTGGTCATATACTTTCACCTTGCAAGCTTTCACCTAGAATAGGAATTTTAAAATTGTTGTGTTGTTATTTGATGCGTTGCATTTGATGTGAGGTTTTTCATGTTAATATTCATGTAAGTTTTGCATGCATTTTGAGTGTATTAGGATTAGTTTAATCGTTAGTTTCATTAAATTTGATAGTTTAGTCACTTCGAACTCTTTAGGTGTGGTTTTGTGTGTTATTTGATTGTAGTGACAATTATAAATGGATGATTAAGATTTGGAAGTTGTAGTTTAGGGGCTTAGACTGAATTAGGGTCAAAAGAAGGATGGCGGCTATTGGAGTTTCGATATAGAAATGAAATATGACTCTTGCTTGGATCATTATCATTTGACTCTTCTTTTAAGTTTGATGTTTTGTTTGTTAGTTATGTTAGTGTCATGACTACTTAGCTATTGTTTATTTGAAAACCTGTTGGATTATTATTGGTACAAGATATGGTGAAAACATTAAACTTGCGTAAAAATCTAGGGAGACCTACTGATGCTGAACATGCAGACGAAGGCGTTGAACGCCGTAGGCCTACCGCCTCCGCTCGAAGACGACGATGAAGTCATAAAGTATTACAAATTACAATCAAGCATAACATACCTAATTATCCAATTTAACAGCAATGAAGTCATAAAGTATTACAAATTACAGTCAAGCATAACATACCTAATTATCCAATTTATCCATACTCATTCATCCTCAAACTTTACAAGAGGTAACCTAAACCCTAAACAAATTACTTTTTACACTTAATAAAAATTTATTATGATGATTTTTTAAATTAATTTTCCTGAAATTTTTTAAAAAAACCCATACGGATTACATTATCCGTAATAAGCATACGAATTACATAATCCATATGCTATTCACGGATCCATATTCTATTACGGATTGCGTATTCCGTACGCCTTATTTTTCATACACAACGATACGAATTGTGTAATCCGTATCATCTAAACGGATTACACAATCCTTGTACAGTAAAAAAAACTTACCTCGACGGTAGGACGACAGCAGCCACCAACAACCACCACCAGGAACGCTCTGACGACGCAGGTAACTAACGAATGCACTCACAAATGCATTGCCACCACCACTACAACAATGAATGCAACCACAATGCTTCACAGCAAAAGGAAATCACCCAGCGAAACAAAACGGAAGAACACAGCAGCAAGCCTTAATATTTTACAGCAGGGGTATTTTTGCCATTAATACAAAATATATAGTGTATGTAGAAATGTATATAGTGCAGGAAGAAATCCCCTTAAGAAATTAGAGTTGATATATTTTTGAGGATATGTTTGAATTATAGTTTGAGTTGTCGGAATCCACTCCAAGTAAAACATTTATTAAATAATTTTTAATTTTCATTTTTTAATATATTATAAGTTTATTTATTAAATATTTTTTATATTTTAATTAGACAAATTTAATAAACTATTATTGGAGTGTAGTATTTAAGATGATAAATTGTTTATATAATTTAATTATCATCTTAATTTAACTAATAAATGATTTTATATAATTTAATAAATAAATTTGTAGAATTGAATAATTTATTTAGTACATAAATTTATGATCTTAACTTTCAATATTTCTTATTCAATAAATATTATATATACTTACTTTCTCTTTCATCTTCTTTACACTCTTATTTTTTTCTCATTTTTTATTCCTCTTCTATTACATCACTTATATTATACTATATGTTATATCTTATTATATTATTCTATAAAAATATTATAATATATTTTTTAATTTTTTGAATCACTATTATATATGTAAAGAATTCACCGACTTTATAAATAACTAATCTTTGTGTTTTTAATTTTTATTTTTTCCATTCAAATGTTATAATGTTGTAGACACATCTAAATGTATGTTTTATTTTCCTTCTTTTTTCCATGAAATCCGATCAAAATGAGTTATTCATGTAAGAAAATTGAGACAAGAACATTAGACAAATTCTTTTACAAAAATAATTGGCATGTATGTTAACTTTTGGATGGATAAATAGTCCCTACAACTTTATCTGGTCTAACAACCAATCTTTTTTTTATCTGTAAAAATTAAAGACAAAAAATAGGTATCATGAAATCAATAACTCACACTCATTACTCATTACTCAATCAACTAAGCTAGACCCCTTATCAATAATTAACTTTTAATGTAACAAAAAAAATATGTCGAATTTCTAATTTGTTTTCCTCTGCCACACAACATACGAAAAATGGATAAGTGGATCACTAACCAAATCTATGTTATCATCTACTTCATAACAATGCATAACAAATTCTAAAACAAACATGGAAAGAAGCTAATATGAAAAGACAAGGGAGACATAACTACAACCCCTTATACTAAAATTATTTAAAGATAATATACATGATTCGCATGACTTAGCCACTGGTTTCTAATAACAAACTAAAACCAAACAAATTATAGCATAGTGTAAGAGAAGCTTATTCTACTTAATTAGTGGAAATGAAGAGTACATGGTCCCCGGTCCAAGTGGAAAACCACCACCGAAGAGGATCAAAGACATCCAAAATTGCCTTCAAAACTACTGGGTTACATCTCAAGGAATTCTTCCAGAGCAGAAAGAAGCCACTTGAAAAGGGTTGGCATTAAAGACCCATTTTAGCAACACAACTTTTGCTATTCACCAAGGAAATTCAAACTCATGGTTTTGTTTCTTGAAATACTCCTTTGGTATCAGCAGTCATTTGAGACAATCTAAAAGGAACAAATTTATCTCCGAATGATCTTCAAGTAGGCTTCTTGGTCTTCTTCTTCGTTTTGGCAATAGCATCACACAGCTCTCTTTTCCGTTTGTTGTTGTTCTGGCTTTCATTGCCACCCATGCTTCCTAAGTACTTGCCCTGCACTTCTAAAGCCTCCTTAACAAAAAACTTTAACCTCCACAAGGTAGACTAGCTCTGCTTAAGGAACATGATATATACACATTAGCATACTCACTACATCAATTTGTGACAAACAGCTGTAATTCAATCTAAAAAGAAATAAAAACAATCTTATCTGTTTTATTTTTCTTTCACTTTATTTACATTTGGACAAAAAAGTGAATGTCACGACACTTTGAAATGTACATGCAATGACCTGAGCATCCATGTCAAGATCCACGTCTTCAGCAGTTGCTTGGAAGCTTGGATTGTTTTGAGCAACAATTTCCAATGCTTTGCTTAGATCATCAGGTGACAACCGGGTGAGAGCATCTCCAAGCTTTCTCTTTTCTTTAGCTGACATCTTTCTGCAAAATATTTTTTTCAAATTTAGCTTTCTGGAGTGACCAAATAAAGTTAGGGGTGATATGCAGGGCAGAATTATTTGACAAATAAGTTAATTGTGTTTAGCCATGCTATCAAATTTCTATAGTTCTGGAAACAACTACTTTGACGAAGTAGCTCCCCATCATTCGTTAAATGATGAAAATAACAATATTTAGGTTTGAGAAGAACGAGAGGCAAAATTTGTCAAAACATAAAGTTGCTAAAAGATGTTCAAAAAATGAAATGTCCATTTTAATCCTCCAAAAGAGATATCTGCCACATCAAATTGGATCTCCATTTATAAATATATCAAATTGGCTCTAATGATCAGACATCAAATTGCTCTGACATTCAATATAATATTGTTTCTATCATTTTGAAAATGACATCAAATTGGCTCTTTAAATATCTTGAAGGACCAATGTGATGTTGTGAATATCTTCAGAGAACCAAAATGGGTGTTTATTCTGGTTTTTCATACGACTTCTACAATTTAGCAAACACAACATTTTTATGTTTTTATTGTTTTGGTATAGTTTTCTGCCTTATCTCGAGATCCAATTTTCTGTTTTTTCAATGACTGAAAATCACTTTAATGCTACATTCAAAGCATAAAAAACATCTAATAGTGCTTTGAAACCAAAAAATGCAGTTACTGTTTTAATTATTCAAACAACAACATGTTAACATTATAGAATTTAAGGTATTGGAGGAATATGAGAGTATTATGATGTGTTATTAAGCGGGGATGTTCATAATACTTAAAGCCCAACTCTTATTTATACTAATCATATTCCCTAACTATATAAGGAAACAAAAAAGGAGAAATTAGGAAACATGGAAACCAGAGAAACTAATCCTATGAGATAATCTCTATAATACGCTAACATATTCTAAGATGTATCTATATATTAATAGATATTCTAAATAATTTTACAATACTCAAAGATATGATCAAGACATATTAGATAATCTTCATATTTTCTTATGCCCCCCCTCAAGCTTACTAAACTTTATGTTTGTTACAATTAAAACCATTATAATATGGGCTCCACTAAACATGGGCGGAATGATCATCATCCCGTATGTCCGTGATTGAATATCTACAAGACCAAAGCACTGGGGACTGAAGCCTAGCAGGCCTACATCTGAGACAGCTGCAGAATCAAGAACCAAAATAGAGAAATCGTTATTATGGGCAAACCAAAGTCAAACTAGTGCAAGCCGAAAAGGCGAAACAAGGTAGAGATCAGACAAGCCTAAAAAAGGGTTAGAGCAGACCAACTGAGAAACTGAGTGCAACCACACAAGACAATAGAGGTCAGAGTGCTAGTGAGGAGCAGCACCTTTGTAAAGTAGATGTAGGTGCACGTGCATCCAAGGGAATCTTAACTTAGGTCAATGTGGGATGAGTGGATGACTAATCAGGACTAGGCTCTTCTAATGGGGGAGTCACCAGATGGATAGCTTGCTGCCTTGCTGAATGTAGGCAGTGCAGACATGGATCCCAGAGCAAAAAAAAATGCACCTACTTGCATGGAAACTTGGATTTCCTCGAACTTGGCAAAACTCATTTCGATTCCATTAGAATCACGAATTTAGAGCTGAATTAGTGAGCTCATGTTATGGAAAGAAATTGGCCCTAATAAATTTCCCCTAGAATCACCTACAAGCTAGTTTTTTGGATATCATATTCTAAGATGATATCAAAACCTATCCTAGATACTGATAGAGAATACATAATATCTTGTTTATTGAATTGATATTATCAGTTACATCTAGGATTAGAGCCTAGTCTCCCAAACCAATTACTAATAATACCAAAGATACCTAACTTTCAGTTGTTAACTGCTATTTAAAGGCAGTTACCACTAACTAACTAAATTGTAACTGACATCAGTCAGTTATAAGTTACATCTGCTAGTCTGATTTCCTTTGGAACCTCCCATGGGCTTGCTTCATACACCTGCTGTACCGGTAGCCTAACAATACTCCCTCACAAAAAGTGCCACCTTGTCCTCAAGGTGAAAAGTGGGAAATTGCTATTGTAAAACTAACACCTCTTCCCATGCAGCTTCAAAATCTGGTAAATCCTTCCACTGGACAAGCACTTCAGCTATGCCTGTGATAGGAGTAATAGGTGGGGGAAAATATATACAAGGAGGGTGTAATTAGCATTGTGGCAATTATTGTAGTCAGCATAACTAACATATAGTTAGTTATAACAGACTTAGAGGGAGGGAAGCTTTAAATAGAGGGGAAATAACTGTAAAGTGTTACCAATTGGGTAGTAGGAGGCTAGTGACCTCGAATATAACTTGTAACAGCAGGAGATTATTCTCCAATCATCAATAAATGTTTCCTTTCATATTTCTACCTGGTCTAGTGTCTATCATTGGTATCAGAGATCCTTGGGGCTGTGAGACGTAAATGGCATCGAAGAACAGCAATAAGATGGAGGCACAAGTAGAGACAATGGAGCGAGTACTGGAGGATACCCGTGAGGCTAGGGAGCTCGATCGCAAAGTCATGGAGGCCAATCAGGTCACGATGGAAACCCGGTTGGGTGCGATTGAAAAGGTCTTGCAGAAGCTGGCCGCCACTCTGGAACAGCCGGCGATGGGGAAGCGAGGTTCGGCAAGGGAGGAGATGGCCAAGAATCAAGAGGAAGACGATGTTGGGGTGCGACAGTGTGATAAGTGCCCTAAATCAGTTAAAATCATGTTTTAAATAAAGGCACTTATCCTTTGATTTCATAAGCTTTTATCATAAATTTACCCTAAACCTAGTTAAATAGCTCCTATTGCTTGTATACATGTCATTCGTCATATTTCGGAAGATTAATCCAACATGTTTTGTAATTTAATAGATACCGAGCATTTCTGGGGCTTCCGAAAACAAAAAGCAAGGAAATAGGGATCATAAAGCAAACCTGGGAGGTGCATCAAGCAAAACAGGCCTAAGGCCTAAAAAGAATTCTCCAGAAGGTGCATTTAACTCGCTTGGGCAAGTGAATCTAGTGTAATTTGCCCGCTTGGGTGAGCTACACCTGCAATTGGGCCTCCAAGTGGCCAAGTGGACGTGCAACTTGGGCCTTAACTCACCTAGGCGACTAGAAAACACATAAAATGGTCGCTTGGGCGACCAAACACGAGCAGATCAGCCCCTATAAATACCCAAGCACCCCCAAGGCCAAACACATTCCTTCACTTCCATTCTTCCTCCTCATTGCTTCTTCTAAGCTTTTTCTTTAGTTTTTTTGTAGTAAATAGTAGTATTAGGTAGGTTAGGAAAGTGAGAGAAGTGAGATTTAGTGTGGAGACTCTGCCGGAAAGAAGCGGTGATGGGGCCCTTCATCAATTCTTCTCTTAAGGAGGTTCTCTCCATGCTTGGTTAGTTTATCTTAAGAATTGGATGTAATCTTCTACTCTTAAGTATCTCTTTTAATATTTATTTATGCATAAGTCTTTTCTATTTATTATTGGTAATTTTATTTCGTTCTTAATGCTTGATTCTACTTGATCACTAGTTTCATGAAATTGGATTCTAAGTTTAACTGGAAAGTACTCTTAGGATTTGAACTGAATAATTTTACTCATTACGTTACGATCACTAGGAATAGGGCTTACCGTTTTGATTGCATAAAAGCACGTGATTATAATTCTTAATGCTGGGGTATTTACTTTGTATGCGAGGGATCGATATTCGGTAAATATCCTTAGAACTCAATTGCGAGGGATTGATTCGAGGTTAACATAGTGTGCATCAATAAGGATAGATAATGATTATTGCATGGTAATACTAATGGGATATAAAAGGATATGAATGATGAAATCCAATCCTACGCTTTTCTTGAATTAATTGGTTTCCGTACTTTTTAGTTATCTTTCGTTATTTCCGTAAAATCATCAAAACTTCGACCATACTCGTTGTACATAACTATTCAACTGTTAAGTTTTATTTGGATTAATTGAGTAGCACAAGTCCCTGTGGAGATGAACTTTTATAAATTTTGTAACTTACAACGACAATTGGTACGCTTGCCAATAGTCTAACAAGTTTCTGGCACCGTTGCCGGGGACTTGAGTCGCTCGCTCAGTTCTTTCAAATTTAATTTTTCAGTTGAATAGGACTTTTTCTTTACTTTCGTTATTTTAATTTTGTATAAATTCTCTTATGTTTTATTTTGTTTTATTTTTCCTAACCTCGGTACTTACGAATTATTGCAAGTTTGTCCTTTTTCCTTTTTGAGGTAAATTTCTTGCAGCTACATCATTATTTAATTTTGAAATTACCAAAAAGAAGGAAAAGTACTAAACAACCAAAAAGCTACTGAGTGAATCTTTTTCTATTTTGATTCTCCTTTACCAGTAAAGCCATCTGTAATTTATATTATGGCTGATAAAGGAGGGGGAGAAGAAAATAGACCACCACGGAGGACTCTTGGTGACTATGCGTATCAACAAAGACCAAAGCATTACAACAGCATAGTCATTCCTCCTTTCAGTAAGAAGGTTGTGGAATTGAAGCCTGCATTGCTTAGTCTTATTGGATCACACCCATTCGCTGGACTAGATCATGAAGATCCATACACTCATTTGTCTACCTTCATGGAGCTGTGCAGTACCATGGGAGCTTCTAATGAAGATGCTGAAGCTGTCTACCTCAGAGTTTTTCCATTTTCTTTAACAGGTAAGGCAAAGACTTGGCTTCAATCCCAACCAAACAAAAGTCTCAACACTTAGGAAAAAGTGGAGGAAAAATTCATTGCAAGATTCTTTCCTCCATCAAGATTCATAAGCACAAAATCAACAATTGCTACTTTTTCCCAAGGGTTTAATGAATCTCTCTGTGAAACATGGGAGAGATTCAAATCTTTACTGCGGAGGTGCCCAAACCATAACTTTGATGATGCTGCACAACTACATATTTTCTACAGTGGTGTGAAACCTCAGACAAAGATGATTCTTGATGCCTCAGCTGGAGGTACGATGATGTCAAAGAGCCCAGAGGAAGCAATTATAATCATTGACTCCATAGCAGCCAGTGATTACCAATCTCATCATGATAAATCTCCGATTCAAAGAAAAGGTATAATTGAGCTGGATACTGAGAATGCAATTCTAGCTCAAAATAAACTCTTGACTCAACAATTAGAGGCCTTGACCAAACAGATAGGCCAACTTCCTCAACAAATTCAACAAGCACCTCATGGTTGCCAACAAGAGGAGGTCCATTATTTGCAGAATCAAGCTAGGCCTCAGCAAAATTATCAAGGAAATTACCAAGGCTACATAGGTGGTCCAGGCCCAAGTTCTTATGGTTGGAAGCAACAAAATGAAAATGCATATTATGGTCCAACTAACTCTTCTTTTGTAGGTCCCTCTAACAACTCTTATGCAGGTTCTTCAAATATGGTTCCACCACAACAACAACAAGAAGCTCAACCTGATAGAATATCAAAAATGGAAGATACTCTAACTCAATTTATGCAGATGTCCATTTCAAATCAAAAGAACATTGAGGCTTCCATCAAAAATCTTGAAGTTCAGGTTGAACAACTTGCAAAACAACTATCTGAGAAAAGCAGTGGACCTTTTTCAGCAAATCCAAAAGAACCAAGGGAGTGTTTTAGAGTGGATCTCCTGAATGGAGGAATTTCTGACTCCAAGAAGTTGGTTCAAGGAAAAGATCATTCAGAGAAAACATTAACTGAAGCATTAAAAGAGATGAGTGAATATGAAGAAGAAGATAGTTTAGATCATCTCTAACAACCAGATGCTTTCAAAGAAATTCCTTACCAGCAAACTCTCTTTGAGGAATTGTTAGAGGAAGAGAAAGATCAAGAATCACAAACAAAGGTAAACGCAATACCTCCACATGCTAACAATGTTTTCCTTGCAAGAAATTCAAAGAAACCAGTTATCAATAAATCAATGCTCTCTGAAAAAGAAAAGAAACTGGTGAAAATGTTGGAGGAAAATACAAAAGCCATTGGCTCATCCCTATTGTCCAATTGCTGGGAGCCAAAGCCATAACAAAGGCGTCCAGCTAATACGACGTTAAAGAAGCGCTCTTGGGAGGCAACCTAGTGTTTTTAAGCTTTCTTTTAAAATTTGAGTCTTATGTTTTATATTTCTTAACTTTTACTTTTTGAATTTTATGTCTTTTTGGAAAGTATCATCTATTTTGCTAGAACTGGGATATAGGTCCATTGGTTAGGGGGAGTAGCAAAGCAGGTGAAGAAGAAGCACGTGGCAGATCCTATTGATAATCTGAATGGAGGACATCAAGCTCCGCAGCCATGATCTTCAAAAATCAGTGACATTGTTTTTACATTTCTTTACTGCTTTGTAGTTTAAATTCAATACTTTGTTTATTTAGTTACTATGTTTTGCTTGAATAAGTTGTGTGCATTTATAATTCTTTTTGGTATTGCACACAGAGGTATTTTGTTAACATAGTGTATAAATCTTTTTGGGGCTTAACTGATATAACATGTTTTGAAAAGAATCAACAGATATAAATGTTTTGAATTTTGTTTTTTGGATTAGAACACCACAAAATGATTTTGGAAACTTTGAGAATGAAAAACAAATGAATGGCTTTTCAAATATCAAAATGAATGCAAGATATTTTTTACATGGAATTGATAAAGAATATCTTTCGAAACAGTGATTTGATTTAAACATGAAAACAAACCTTAAGCTTCAGTGAGTGTGTGCAACCACATAAATTACATTGAGTGTCCTCACTGATATGATTTATAATTGATTTTGCATTAATTTCTAATTGTCATAACATATGATGCAAGGATATGATTTAGGCCTTCTTTCTTTTTGAACATCTTTTTAAGGCACTGGCCAAAAAAGTTATCCCAACATAAATATAATGATTTACCATTTGCAAACCCTTTTGAACCAAACACTTAATATTTTGTTGGAACCCTAACCTAGGATAAGAATTCCTTACCTTACCTTAGGTTAGGAGAGCAAAAAAGGAAAATATTTTGATGGAAAATTTTTGGGTAGCTCATGTGATGAAAAAGATTTTTAAATGTGGCTATATGTTATTCACGTGATAAGTAAAAGAAAAGAAAGAAAGAAAGAAAAAGAAGAAAAGAAAAAGGAAACAAATTTCTTGTGTTTTAAATATACAAAGTGTTGGGTAAAAACATTGATGAATATCTTGGAAGAAAAATGAGGAAATAGAAAGTAATGATCTCATTGTTTTATCTGTATATGCTCTCCTATTCTCAAGGTAACTTTGAATATCCAGAAAAACCAAGATTTCTTTTCTAGCCAGGCCCAACCATAAAAGTCCTAATGATCCATGTTGATTATGCACTTTGATTAGATGGGAAATGAATTGCAAAATTAATCTATAAGGTATCAGTATTGGAATTAAGACTAAACACTCACCTGTGAGAAGTAAACACCTTTGAGAGGTTTTCCTCTGTTTGAATCAATCACATGTTTGCTCTGATATTTTTTAGAAATGAAATGTGAATTGATCTTAATCTCATTTTGGTTTTGAAGAATTTCATCTTTTGTTTCAAATTCTTGAAATTGACTAATTTAAAACATGTTTTGATCACTTTGAAAAGTTGATTATTTACAAAGCATGATCATCCTCTATATTCCTATTTATTATAGTGTTAGTTACTTTGCTTGAGGACAAGCAAGATTCTAGGTTAGGGGGTGTGATAAGTGCCCTAAATCAGTTAAAATCATGTTTTAAATAAAGGCACTTATCCTTTGATTTCATAAGCTTTTATCATAAATTTACCCTAAACCTAGTTAAATAGCTCCTATTGCTTGTATACAGGTCATTCGTCATATTTCGGAAGATTAATCCAACATGTTTTGTATTTTAATAGATTCCGAGCATTTCCGGGGCTTCCGAAAACAAAAAGCAAGCAAATAGGGATCATAAAGCAAACCTGGGAGGTGCATCAAGCAAACAGGCCTAAGGCCCAAAAAGAATTCTCCAGAAGGTGCATTTAACTCGCTTGGGCGAGTGAATCCAGTGTAATTTGCTCGCTTGGGTGAGCTACACCTGCAATTGGGCCTCCAAGTGGCCAAGTGGACATGCAACTTGGGCCTTAACTCACCTGGGCAACTGGAAAACACATAAAATGGTCGCTTGGGTGACCAAACACGAGCAGATCAGCCCCTATAAATACCCAAGCACCCCCAAGGCCAAACACATTCCTTCACTTCCATTCTTCCTGCTCCTTGCTTCTTCTAAGCTTTTTCTTTAGTTTTTTGTAGTAAATAGTAGTATTAGGTAGGTTAGGAAAGTGAGAGAAGTGAGATTTAGTGTGGAGACTTTGCCGGAAAGAAGCGGTGATGGGGCCCTTCATCAATTCTTCTCTTAAGGAGGTTCTCTCCATGCTTGGTTAGTTTCTCTTAAGGATTGGATGTAATCTTCTACTCTTAAGTATCTCTTTTAATATTTATTTATGCATAAGTCTTTTCTATTTATTATTGGTAATTTTATTTCGTTCTTAATGCTTGATTCTACTTGATCACTAGTTTCATGAAATTGGATTATAAGTTTAACTGGAAAGTACTCTTAGGATTTGAACTGAATAATTTTACTCATTACGTTACGATTGCTAGGAATAGGGCTTACCGTTTTGATTGCATAAAAGCACGTGATTATAATTCTTAATGCTGGGGTATTTACTTTGTATGCGAGGGATCGATATTCGGTAAATATCCTTAGAACTCAATTGCGAGGGATTGATTCGAGGTTAACATAGTGTGCATCAATAAGGATAGATAATGATTATTGCATGGTAATATTAATGGGATATAAAAGGATATGAATGATGAAATCCAATCCTACGCTTTTCTTGAATTAATTAGTTTCCGTACTTTTTAGTTATCTTTCGTTATTTCCGTAAAACCATCAAAACTTCGACCATACTCGTTGTACATAACTATTCAACTCTTAAGTTTTATTTGGATTAATTGAGTAGCACAAGTCCCTGTGGAGATGAACTTTTATAAATTTTGTAACTTACAACGACAATTGGTACACTTGCCAATAGTCTAACACAGTGGTGGCAAATTGAAATGCCTATCTTCACAAGAGAAGATCCTGTGGGGTGGGTATGATGCATAGAGAGGTTCTTTAGGCTACAAGCTGTGAGGGAGGAGGAGAAGTTGGAAGCTATCTTGGTAGCCATAGAGGGAGAATCTCTGGCCTTGTACCAGTGGTGGGAGAATTGGAGCTCGAACCAATCATGGGAAGAGTTTAAAACTGCCTTGGTGCAAAGATTTCAGAGCACTAATCTGGAAAATCCATTCCAAACCTTGCTAGCATTGAAACATGAGGAGTCTGTATAGGCTTACATTGGGCTTTTTGAGAAGCATGTAGGGGTAGGAAAGGGATTGGGGGAGATTTTCCTAATGGAGGTGTTTGTGAAAGGCTTGAAGGAAGAAATTGGGACAGAGGTTAAGTTACATGAACCAAAAACCTTGTTGGAAACCATGATGAAAGCAAGGAAGGTTGAAGAGAAGAATAGGGTTCTGGGAAATTTACCCAGAACTGGAAAATGGGTGCCTTCTTTATCCAAGCCTAGTTTTTCAGGTCCAAGAAGTGGGAAAGAATGGCAGCAAGGGAGTAGGAGGATGTTGGAATCTATGGGAGCAGCTAAAACAGGAGGGGAACCTCCAATTAAAAAGAAAAGTTTTTAAAGGTTATCTCCTATGGAGGTAAATGAAAAGATGAAAATAGGAGAGTGCTTTACTTGCAATGAAAAATACCACCCAACTCATGTTTGCAAGAATAAACAGCTGAGAGTGATGATAATGGAGGAGGATGTAGAGGAGGATGAGAGTGGGGATCAAGAAGAGATTAAAGAAGGAGAAGAGGAAGAAGTACATCAATTGTCATTGCATAGTATTGAAGGATTTACCTCTAAGAAATCAGTCAAGCTATGGCGAAAAATAAAGAATAGAAAAGTGGTGGTGTTGATTGATTGTGGAGCAACTTACAATTTCATTTCCATGAAATTGGTGAAGGAATTGGAGCTAGAAGTCACTCCTACTCAGGCTTATTATGTGGAGGTAGGAGAAGGAGACGAGGTGAGCTGCCAAGGGGTATGTAAGTCCCTACACTTAGAGTTACAGGAGTTACAGGTGGTGCAGAATTGCTATCTGTTTGAATTAGGGGGGATGATGTGGTGTTAGGAGTGGAGTGGTAGGCAGGTTTGGGGGAGATAGAAGCTAATTTTGATAAATTGACACTAGCTGTAAAAGTGCAGAACAGAAAACTAGTGTTAAGGGCTGAGCCTGAATTGATTAAGGCTGCCATAAGTAGAAAATTGATCAAATGTAATATGCGGGAGGCTGAGCAAGGGTTTGTGATAGAGTTGAAGTCAATAGGAGGAGAAGGGAAGGCAGAAACAATCCTTGAAACACTATTGCAGTTGTTACAACAGTTTGAGGAGGTTTTTAAGGAACCTCAAGGACTGCCACCATTCAGAGAAAGGGATCATGCAATTAATCTGCAACCTGGAAGCAATATACCCAATTTGAGGCCTTACAAGTATCCTCACTATCAGAAGAATGAGATTAAAAATTGGTGGAGATATGCTGTCTGCTGGAATTATCAAACCTAGCATCAGCCCATTTGCTAGCCCTGTAATTTTAGTAAAGAAAAAAGATGGGAGTTGAAGGTTTTGTGTGGATTATAGGGCCCTTAACAAAATTATTGTGCCTGAAAAATTCCCTATGCCTATTATTAAAGAATTGTTGGATGAGATTGGAGGGGTTGGATGGTTTTCGAAGCTGGATTTGAGGGCAGGCTACCATCAAAATCATAATGAAGGTAGAGGATGTGCCCAAGACAGCTTTCAGAACTCATGAGGGCCACTATGAGTTCTTGGTGATGCCATTTGGGCTAACCAATGCACCTTCAACCTTTCAAGCACTCATGAATGAGGTACTTAGACCTTTCTTGAGATAGTTTGCTTTGGTTTTCTTTGATGATATGTTGATTTACAGTAGTAGTTTGGAGGAGCATACCATGCATGTAAGAGCAGTGTTGCAGGTTTTAGAGTTGCTTATAAATAAAAAAAAATGTAACTTTGGCCAGCAATCTTTAGGATATTTAGGACATATAATTTCAGCTGAACGTGTAGAAGCTGATCCCAACAAATTGGTAGCTATGGCTAAGTGGCCTGTCCCTAAGGATGTCAAGGGGTTAAGGGGTTTTTTTAGGATTGATTGGATATTATAGAAGGTTTGTGTTAGGAACTTGGTTCAGATTTAGAGATAAAGAATGAAAAGAATGGATCTTTTATTGATCTTGGAGAATAATCTCCTGCAGTACACTTATGACTATTCAAGGTGTCACAGCCTCCTACTAATTCCTGCTTACAAGCTGCCCCTACTCAGCCATCCCCCTCCTATTTATAATATCTGACCCTAACTAACAAACTGAATAGAATATTAACTAATAGCTAACTGGATCCTATCAATACCCTCCCCTTCAAGATGGACCTTGTCCCCAAGGTCCAGGTGAGGAAAACAACATGTATCTTCAGTCAGGGTTTCCTTCATCTTCTTCTTCCATGATCATCAACCTCAGCTGCTTGTTCTTGCACACATGTGTTGGATGATACTTCTCATCACATGTAAAGCATTCTCCTTTCCTCATTTTCTCCTCCACTTCTGCAGGTGACAAATTATGAAAGGTCCTTCTACCTTGCCATCCATTATTCTTTGTACTCACCTATTCGACAGATGCTTCTACCTGCTGCCATTCTTTCCCAAATTTCTGCTCTAAACAGTTAGGTTTCTGACCTTGATAGTTGTGGCTATAGCTTCTGCCCAGGCTTCCCATAACTCTATTTTTCTCTTCCACTTGTCGTGCTTTATTCATGGCTTCCATCAGGTTGTTGGGCTCATGCAATCTTACTTTCGCACCAATCTCCTCCTTCAATCCCTTGAGAAATACCTCCATCAAGAAAGATTCTTCCAGCCCTTTCCCATTCCCTACATATGATGGAGGTCCAAGTTAAGCCAAAGGTCTAGAAGAGGAGCTTGAAGCACTTCCTTTGGTGAGCTTTAAAGAACCAATGACAAGAGCTAGGACTCAAGCACTTCAAGACCATATTTCAAGCCAATTTGGACAAGCATGAAGTTGTACACCATATCAAGGAGGACAAGAGCTGGATTTTGATGTCTCAAATCCAATATAATTCAATAAATTCCAGCATTTGTTAGAAGAAATTCAATAAAACATGTGTAAATAAATTGCTACTGCTTTAACCGATTATTTTGGCTTTATAATCGATTACGGGATGTTTAGAAGCAATCAGGAATCCTAACGAAATAATCGATTACAAGGATGTCAGCAGGAATCCTGACGTTACTGCCTTAATCGATTATTTCGTCTAAATAATTGATTACAAAGAGTGTTAGCTGGAAGCAGGAATCATGACCTCACTGCCTTAATCAATTAAATGGCTAGTGTAATCGATTATTTCAGTTTCTGACTGATTTAATCGATTACAATAGCGAATTAATCGATTAAACCAGTCTGAAAGGGCCACTGCACAGTTTTTGGAAGTCAAAGGTCTTTTAGGAATAACTTGTCTTGTAAGCTACGTTTGGGCTTAATTTTAGCTTACATTTACATTTCATTTAGGGTCAATTAACTTAATAATTCGTGGCCTATATAAGGTCCCAAAAACTGAATGTAAAGGATCTTTTGGTGAATCAATACAATTTCTGAATTGTTGGTAAGAGTTTTCTCCCTTTGTTCTTAGTCAAGAACTTCTTGTTTCTTATCAATGGCCTCCCAACTATTGTGGTGATTCTTGCAAGACTTATTGGAATTCCTATTCCATGGTGTCATTCCCAATCCATCTCTAGTCTTCTTCCATAATCCATTTCTGAATTTAGAAAAATATAAACAACCCCATTCAAGGAAAGAGTTCCCTACTCTATTTTGAGTTGAATTGAAGATTGAGTTCCATTGCAAGGAAGATCAGGGCAAACAGGACTTGATTTAATTTTGGAGTCCATCAACATGCTTCTCAAATTGGGCAACATACCCCTGTACTGTATCCTCTTGCTTTAAGGCTAGTAAAGATTGAAAAAGACTGCCTGAATGTGTACCTTGAAACCTCTGTACCATAGCAGTCTTGAATCCCTCCCAAGAAAGCTGTGGACTCCATGACTCCCACCGTTGGAACCATGCCAGGGCCTCACCTTCCATAGCCACCAGAATTGTATCTAATTTCTCTTCCTCACCCACCCCTTGAAGGCAAAAATGTCTCTCAATTCGAGATACCCAGCCCAAAGGATCTTCCCCAATGAACACCGGCAGCTCAATCTGCCTCCATTGGCACACCCTTCCTTCTCCATCTTCCTTGTTCCTCCCTTTCGGCCCTTTTGCATGCTCCGTTTCCTCCATTTTTGATTTCTCCAGCATCACGGCCAATCTTTGCAGCAATTCTTCCATCAAACTCAACCAGGTTTCAATCGCGACCCGGTTCAGATGATTGCTTTCGTGAGATTCCTCCATCACGCGCTCCAAAGCTTCGATTCTGGCCTCCATCTTCTTTGATCCCATTCACCTCACAAAGCCCCAAGATTGGAGCTCTGATACCAGTGTTAGGGACCTGGTTCAGATTTAGAGATAAAGAATGAAAAGAATGGATCTTTTATTGATCTTGGAGAATAATCTCCTGCAGTACACTTGTGACTATTCGAGGTGTCACAGCCTCCTACTAATTCCTGCTTACAAGCTGCCTCTACTCAGCCATCCCCTCCGATTTATAATATCTGACCCTAACTAACTAACTGAACATAATATTAACTAATAGCTAACTGGATCCTATCAGTTTGTAAGATGGTATGGAAAAATGGCTAAACCTTTAAATGATATGCTGAAAAAGAATGCTTTTGTTTGGGAGGAAGAGACACTCAAAGCTTTTGAGAAGCTGAAGGCAGTGATGCAACAACTACCTATTCTAGGAGTACCAGATTTTTCAAAAAAAATCATTTTAGAAATTGATGCTTCTGGAAGTGGTTTAGGAGCAGTTTTGTTGCAAGAAAATAGACCTCTTGCATTTTGGAGTAAGGTTTTATCAGAAAGAGGGAAGTTGAAATCAGCGTATGAAGGGAGTTGATGGTTGTGGTGTTGGCAGTGAAAAAACGGAGACATTATTTGTTGGGAAGAAAATTCAGTATTAGAACTGATCAAAAAAGCTTGAAATTTTTAAATGAGCAAAGATTGTTGAGTGAAGAACAGTTTAAATAGGCCACTAAATTAATTGGATATGATTTTGATATTCAATATAGACCAGGAAATGAGAATGTAGTTGCTGATGCTTTGTCAAGACAATTTGCTTTTGAAGCAATTTCAGTGGTGCAAGAGGAAGAATGGAGTGATTGGGAAGAAGAGATGCAAGCTGACCCTCCAATGTATGAGATTTTCCAGGGTTTAATATCCAAAACAACTTAGAAGACAGGATACAATGTTCATAGAGGCAGACTGTACTATAAAAACAGGCTGTGCTAGCAATAAATTCTGCTAGAATTCCTCTGAGTTTAAAGGAGTTACATGATTCCCCTTTGGGGGAACATTCTGGATTTTTTAGGACCTTTAAAAGAGTGGCTGCACTTTTGTATTGGCAAGGTATGAGACAATAAGAGATTATGTGGCTGCCTGTGACATTTGTCAGAAAAATAAAGCTAGTAATTTGGCACCAGCAAGGTTGCTGCAACCTTTGCCAATCCCTACAAAGGTTTGGTTAGATATTGCTATGGATTTCATTGGCGGTTTGCCAAGGGCTCAAGGTAAAGACACTATTTTAGTGGTAATTGATAGGTTGACTAAGTATGCTCATTTTTTTGCTCTTAGTCACCCTTACACAGCTAAGGAAGTAGCTGATATTTTCATTTCTGAAGTGGTGAAGTTACATGGATTTCCTACATCCATAATTTCTGATAGAGATAGGGTGTTCATGAGTTTGTTTTGGAAGGAGTTGTTTAGGAGGGCTGGAACTCATTGAAAATGAGCATTGCTTATCACCCTCAGACAAATGGCCAAACTGAGATGGCTAATAGATGTTTAGAAGCATATTTGAGGTGTTTTACTGGCAACAGACCTAAGCAATGGCCAAACCATTTATCTTGAGCTGAATTTTGGTTTAACACCAATTTTAATATTTCAGCCAAGATGTCCCCTTTCCAGGCCCTATTTGGGTATTTTTAAAGCTGCAACCTTATAGAATGAGGTCTATGGTTAAGAAACCTAATGAGAAGTTAAGCTGTAGGTTTTATGAACCCTATAAGGTCATACAAAGAATTGGGGAGGTGGCTTATAAGTTGGAACTTCTAGATGGCATCAAGATCCACCCTGTGTTTCATGTTTCGGTGCTCAAGAAATCTATGAAGGATACTTGTTTTTCACAACCATTGCCTGTAGTGTTGACTGAAAATTGGGAATTGCAATTACAGCCAGAGAAGGTACAACACAGGGTATCAGCATATGGAAAAAAAGAGGTGTTGGTCAAATGGAAGGAGTTACCACAGCATGAGATCAGTTGGGAAGTAGCTAAGGAGTTGCAAAAGGTTTTTCCTCACCTGGACCTTGAGGACAAGGTCCATCTTGAAGGGGAGGGTATTGATAGGAGTAATAGGTGGGGGAAAATATATACTAGGAGGGTGTAATTAGCATTGTGGCAATTATTGTAGTCAGTATAACTAACATATAGTTAGTTATAATAGACTTAGAGGGAGGGAAGCTTTAAATAGAGGGGAAATAACTGTAAAGAGTTACCAATTGGGTAATAGGAGGCAACTCATCACTAAGCATTGGAGGCAAGGGTTGAGGTGTGACTGCAGGAGAAAAGGCTTTCTTCAAAAGAGACACATAAAACACTGGATGGACTTTACTTTCAGGGGGTAACTTGAGTTGATAAGCTACCTTACCAATGACCTTAGAAATCTGATATGGACCATAAAATCTAGGAATTAATTTCTCATTCAACTTCTTAGTCAAAGATTTCAACCTATATGGTTGTAATTTAAGGTACACCCAATCATCTACCTCCAAATTAACATCCCTCCTATGCTTATTGGCATAAGCTCTCATCTGGTCTTGAGATTTAAGCAGATTGTGCCTGAGTTGGTCCAGTAGAGAGTCCCTATCCTGAGTAAGTCTGTTAACTTCCTCAACTACCGATGGAACAGTAGTACCATTCAATAATTGTGGTGGGTCTCTTCCATACAGGGCCCTAAAAGGAGTGAGTTTAGCTGAGCAATTATAGTTAGAATTAAGCCAAAACTCTGCCCAGCTCAAACAAGATGGCCACTGCTTGGGTTTCTCTCCTGTAACACACCTTAAATATGTTTCCACTACTCCATTAACCACCTTAGTCTGCCCATCTGTCTGAGGATGATAAACTGAACTAAATTTCAATTTAGTTCCTGCACACTTGAATAATTCTTTCCAGAATTTGACTAAGAAAAATTTTATCCCTGTAAAAAATTATGGTATTTGGAAAACCATGCAAATCCACCACCTCTTTCACAAAGAACTCAGCTATATCTTTTGCAGTGAAAGATGACTAAGAGGAATAAAATGAGCATACTTAGTTAATCTATCCACCACCATCAAGATTGCATTTTTCCCTTGTGCCTTTGGCAATCCCTCTATAAAATCCATAGAGATATCAGCCCAAACCTGTGTAGGAATAGGGAGAGGTTGCAGCAAACCAGCTGGGGAAAATGCCTGATATTTATTCTACTGACAAGTCTCATAAGCAGCCACAAATTGCAAAATATCCTGTCTCATACCCTCCCAATAAACCAATGCTGCTATCCTCTTAAAGGTTCTGAAAAACCCTGAATGACCTCCTACTATAGAACTGTGATACTCTTGCATAAGAGTTGGCACTTTAGCAGACAATCTAGAAATAGCCAACTTGCCCTTATACCACAATTTCCTATTTTGCAAAGAATACCCTGGGTGTGCAGACCCATTGACCATTAATTCCTGCATAATTGCCTTCAATTTGGGATCAGCTAGAATTTCAGATTCCTACTCCTCATCAGAAAATTTGATCATAGAAATTGCTGCAAATGTCATTCTTCTAGATAAGGCATCAACTGCTTTATTCTCACATCCTGGTTTATATAATATATCAAAATCAAATCCCATCAGCTTTGAAGTCCATTGAAACTTATCCTCTCCCATTAATCTTTGGTAAATTAAAAACTTGAGACTTTTCTGATCTGTCAATATGGTGAATCTCCTGCCCATTAAATAGTGCCTCCACTTCTACACTGCTAACACTATCGCCATAAGCTCCCCCTCATATACTGACTTTTTCTGAGCTGCTTCTAAAAGTGTCTAGCTCAAAAAAGCTAATGGTCTCCCTCGTTGCATAAGCACTGCCCCTAAACCTTTATTGGATGCATCAGTCTCCACAGTAAAAGGTTGATTAAAATTAGGTACAGTGAGAATAGGAATATCTACCATGGCCAATTTTAATTTCCTGACAACTTCCTCATTCCACTTGAAACTATCTTTTTTAAGCAAATCATACAATGGTCTACCTATTTTACCATAATTTTGAACAAATCTTCTATAATAGTCTGTGAGACCCAAAAATCCCTTTAGAGATTTCACATTCTTAGGAGTAGGCCAGCTTCTCATCACCTCTAATTTTTGGGGATCTGCAGCTACCCCTTCCCCAGAAATTATGTGCCCCAAATACTCTACTTTGCCCTGCCCAAAGCTGCACTTTTTCTTATTAACTAACAACTGATTCTTAGTCAAAAGGGATAAAACAGCTCTCAGATGAGCCATATGATCCTCTGCATTTCTGCTATAGATGAGAATATAATCAAAGAATACCAATGCAAACTTCCTTAGATATGGTTTTAGCACTTCATTCATTAAAGCTTGGAATGTAGAAGGAGCATTTGTAAGCCTAAAAGGCATTACCATAAACTCATAGTGCCCTCATAAGTTCTAAATGCAGTTTTTTGTAATATCCTCCTCCCTCATTCTTACTTGATGGTACCTTGATTTAAGATCCAGCTTAGTGAATAGCACTGCTCCTCCTAATTCATCCAACAATTCATCAATAATAGGTATAGGAAATTTATGGGAACAGTTATTTGTTGAGAGCCCTATAATCTACACAAAACCTCCATCCTCCATCTTTTTTCCTGACTAATATAATAGGGCTTGCATAAGGGCTGATGCTAGGCCTAATGATTCCTGAAGTCAACATGTCTTTAACCAGTTTTTCAATTTCATTTTTCTGGTAATGAGGGTACCTATAAGGCCTCACATTAGGAACATCAGCCCCAGGTCTTAATTCAATCCTGTGATCATGTCTTGTTGAAGGAGGAAGATCACTAGGATCCTGAAATACCCCCTTAAATTCTTGCAGCACATTCTCCATCCATATAGGCACTAGGATGGCATCTGAAACAGCTTGTAAGTTCTTACAACACAACACAAATCCTTCTCCTTCAATCCTTAAAGCTTTAAAACAATAGATCCTTCAGCCCTAGGAATTTTCAGAGTTAACTCCTTGAAATTGGCCTTTATCTCACCCAAAGATGCTAACCATTCCATTCCAAAAACCACATCAACTCCCCTCATTTCAAAGACAAATAAGTCCTGCTGAATTCCCAGGCCCTGTATTTGCAATTTAACAGCTTTACAAACTCCCTCACAACTAATTTTCCTTCCATCTCCTACTTCAACAGTGTAAGGTGTAGTGTTTGTAACTGGTAGCTGCAATGTTCTTACTACTACAGCTGAAATGAAGTTATGGGAAGCCCTACAATCCACCAAGGTCATGACCTTAGTTTCATTAATCATGCCCCACAATCTTATGGACTTTTTTGAAGACAAGCCATCTATACTGTATAAAAACAGCTGAATACTCTAAACCTGTTTCTCCTCTTCCACCACCTCCTCTTCCCCTTGTTCTTCTCCCATAATCAAAACTTGGAACTTCTTATTGGGGCAAACATGGCCTGGTCCAAACTTTCCATCACAGCGATAACGGAGACCTTTCTCAGCCTTCTCCTAGAATTCAGCAGCAGATAACCTCCTAAAAAGTCTACCTCTGTATGATCCAGTGGATTTAACACTGTTTGAATCTCCATTGGAAGCTGATTGCCTTGACTTCACCTTAATAGCTTTAATTCCTGGCTACTAAGCGACAGTTCTGGATGAACCATAAGATCTTGCTGAATTCCCTTTATTGGCTCCCAAATTTCCCTTTTCCATCAACTCATTTTTCTCATCTATTCTCTGAGCATAATCCATCAATTCTGGAAGAGAATTGACTGGATGTAGCTTCAGTTCTGCCCTCACCACCTCCTTCTAGCCATTCAAAAAAATACCCTTCAGATATTCAAGTTCTATCCCTCTCAAAGGACCTACATACAATTTGAATTTCTCCCTATACTCCTCCATTGTGCTTCCCTGTTTCAAACTCAATAACAGCTCGTAAGGACTTTGATTTATCGCATGTTGGAAGCATTGAACAACTGCTCGTTTAAATTCTGTCCAATTAGGGATTTTGGCACAAATTTCCCACCATTGGTACCAATTTAGGGCTTTTCCATCCATCGTGACCATCGCAGCCGGAATTCGATCTGCGTCCTCCATTCCCTTCACCTCGAAATAACGCTCCACTTTATTTGTCCAGCCAAATGTGTCCTCACCATTAAAAATTGGAATCTCCAGCTTCCTCCACCTCTCCACACGATCGCAATTCTAATGTTCATGTTCGCCGCGGTCACAGTGGTCATTACCTTCATCAGCGTGTGAGATGTTTCCTCATCGTCGCAATCAGCTCCGCCACATGCTCCCTCAATTTAGCTCTCTCGATGCGGTCTTCTTCATACGATCTCCTCAGCTCCACAACCTCATCGCGTGTTTGGATCAAACCTTCAAAACCTTGCTCCAGAAATTCGACGCGTGCATCCATGCTTCTTCACGTCGCAACCATGAACAGGTACAGGTCACAGGCTCAAAAATTTTGCTCTGATAACAGTGATAGAGAATACATAATCTCTTGTTTATTGAATTGATATTATCAGTTACATCTAGGATTAGAGCCTAGTCTCCCAAACCAATTACCAATAATACCAAAGATACATAACTTTCAGTTGTTAACTGCTATTTAAAGGCAAGTTACCACTAACTAACTAAACTGTAACTGACATCAGTTAGTTACAGGTTATATCTGCTAGTCTGATTTCCTTTTGAACCTCCCATGGGTCCTTGCTTCATACACCTGCTGTATTGGTAGCCTAACAGATAATTTGTTGGTCCACAAGCATGCCACGCTCTAGGGTCATAGCCTTGAGTGTGAAGATGTGTATTAGAAAATTGCCTTAGCTGTGATCACCCTTGGCCCACCTTAACTGTGGTCTCTTTGGCTGCCTTAGCTGTAGCCTCGAGAGGGTGTTTAGTCCTATATTGATTAGAGGTATGCCTTAAATAAAGCTTATAAATCTTGGGCAATCCCTACCTTACAAGCCGGATTAGTCCTAAGTCCAACATGTAAGACCTGCAATCTGAAACCTTCAAACTTGCTGCAACAAACTTGTAATTTGTGAACAGCCCTCTTCTGCATGAACAATGGGAACCTTCCCAAAATTGTTACATGAGCTGTTGTGAACCCATTCCCACTATTCATCTGTTTGTTTTGAATTCACAAGTTACACTATTAGTTGAGACTTGAAAAGAAAACTCCATAGCTATATCACTGATAGTTGATGAGATGAGAAAAAATTAAGATAATAAATTATTGTATATTCCCATTTTGTTCGTTTGTAGTTTACTAAAGGTTTGGTATTGGTCACCATGGAAGGCCTCCCTACACAAATTGGCTATCGCAGTTAGAAAAAAATCCACCATGCCATTCCTTCATGGTGGTGCCAATGCTGCTATTTAACAACACTGATGTTCTGAACAATAACAATATACTTTGTTATTATGGTTTACTTTATTACGAAGTTTAAATGTTGGATTCATATTATGTTATGGTATCATATTTTGTTTGGCTTTATGATTAATTTACTTTTTAATATTATTTTTCTATTACATAAGCTCTTACAAGTTTATATGTCAAGTTTATGGGTCAAGTCTGAAGACTCTTAGTGAATTTAAGTAAACTCTTGAGTTTTACAACCTTGGTTGCTAGAAAACTAATAGATGAAGGCCAAAGATAATTTTCTAATTGCCGAAATGTGGACATGGAAGCAAGAACTACAAGTTTGGGTTATGATATGCCCAAAGGTTGTGAACATGCATGTTGGGTTCAATTCGATGGTCCATTCCCAATGTCTTGAATAGGGAAGGGTTTGTATTTGATGCAGGCTATTATGTGTCAAGAGTTGGGTTCTGCTAATAGCTTAAGTTTTGGGCATGGTGGTAAGCACTCACGAGTTTGAATTCCAGGTTCGACATGTTTCCAGTTATCTCAAGGTTCAAGGGTGAACCTCCTTTGAGAGAGGTAAGGAATGATATGCCCAACGGGTTACAAGGGTGCATGTAGGGCATGTGGGGTGGATCCAACCAAGTGGCACATGCTCAATGGCTTAAATAA